>OX031014.1:54971893-55091893 GCA_943736025.1 Tenthredo mesomela
AGGTATTATGTATCCGCACCTAACTCTATCTACCTAGCGAAGGGCTATTGCCTATTTCTTCATTTTTCGTGATATAAAACATTGCGTTTTTTTATTCTTTTCTTTTTTTTCAAACACCTGATAATTAATTATCAACAATATTGAGAAAAAAAAAAAAAAATGAATCAGATAAGAAGAAATGTGGAATCTATTTTTTCGCTATTTAATTAATAAGGAGGAAAAGAAAAAAAAAAAAAAAAAAAAAAAAAGAAAATCAAAATTTACAGAAATATGTAAAAGTTTTCTTTTGGCCTCGAATTTTTCCGAATTTCTAATTTTTTTTTTTTTTTTTTTCTCCAATTTTATCCTCCTCATCCATATGTCGCACAAGCTTTTTTTTAGCCGGGGAGGTGGCGAGCAAGGGAGCGGGAGGGAAAGGGGAATTAGAAAAAAAGGAAAAAAAAAAAAGGAAAAAATTTTAAACGGACGTTCATGAGCGCAGCGGCAAAGGGCGGGGGGATTCGCAGGATGGATGAAAAAGATGAAAGGATCTGTTTTCCAGTACGAAAGACCTAGTGCGTTATACGGTCCGGTGATCATGTGCCGTTGCAGTTCCTGCTTTTGCTTATGCCGCTATACTGCTGTTGCTGTTGATGTTGCTGTTGCTCTCGACCAATTGCACATTCCAGAAAAAAAAAAAAAAAACAGAGAAAGAGTAACAGGGAAAATAGAAAGAGAGAGAGAGAGAGAGAGAGAGAGAGAAAAAAATAGAGAATAGAAAAAAATTTAGAAAATCAGATACAAGCGAAACAAAAAAAAAAAAAAAAAAAAAAATCGATAAAGAAGATAGGAATACGCTGAATCGAACCGGAAACTTGATTTCAATTTTATTTTATTTTATTTACTCGAAGGTTTGATTTGGGAAGAAAAAAAAAAAAAAAAAAAAAAAAAAAAAAAAAAAAAAAAGGAAAAAGTCTGAGAGAAAATTTTTTTCTTTCAACTCTCATTAACGAAATGTGTTGGGGATTTTTTAACCGAAAAAAAAAAAAAAAAAAGAGGAAACATGAAAACTCTGAAACGAATCGAGAACCTAATTATTATTATTATTTATTTTTTTATTATTATTATTGACACAAAGTTTTGATTGAAGAAAAAGTATGAGAGAGAAAATGCAGATAGAGACACTTGTTTTTTTTTTTTTTACTCTAAATAACAAAAAGTAATGATTTTTTTTTTTTTTTTATTATTATTATAATATATAGAAATATTAAATAAATAAAAATTAAATTGCATCCTTCGTGAAATAGATTCGAAATTATTTTTGATTAAATGCAATTTCAATAATTTTTTTTATACTATATAATATTTGTAAATTTACGGTTCGAAGTGATAAAGGGAAGGGAGATTACGAAATAACATTAAGAATTGGAGCGTTCAATTTTTCGAAAATACTTCGCTATAAAAATATATACTTATATTTATTATATATCAAATTCTCCGAAATCTAAAATTACGTCGAAAAAAAAAATAAAAAAATAAAAAAATAAAAAAATAAAAAAAAATAAGAAACCATTAAGGACAGCATCTCCGATTTTATACTAAATTTATAAACTAGAAGAAGAAAAAGAATCAAAAGAAAAATTAAAAAATCAAAAAATTAATACACAAGAATTTTCGATCGAATTGTTTTTCAATCGAAACCAATTTCTTTCGAAATTTAATATCAAACCACTCCGACCCTCCTCAAATACATATATATATATATATATACGTGTATAGGTGCGGCTTTACAAACTTTTCTATGTTATTAAGTAGGTATACTAGAAAAAAATTTGTAAAAAAAAAAAAATGAATATAAAAAAAATTGTAATCCTTTGTGTTCCAGGCTTCATAGCTGAAGTACCCCCTCAGGATGGAGTGCCGTTGGGCTCGGCGGAAAGGCCTTTTTACAGGTTGCATACTTTTCACCCTCCTGCTCCTATTCGTCACTAGTCACACGGTCGCTGCAAGAAATACCGGTGAGTTAATTTTCACGAAAACAATTAAGAATCAAAGTAGAACGAAAAACAAAAAAAAAAAAAAAAAAAAAAAAAATGAAAAATGAAAAATGAAAAATATGTAACTCATGTTGAAAGACGATAACCAAAATGTCCCTGTCTCTAATTTTCTTTTTTTCTTTCCCACTTTTCATTCTTTATTTCGTCTTCTGGTTCCGTTCTTTCCTTTTTTTTTTCTGATTTTTTTTTTTTTTTTTTCTTTTATTTTATTTTATTTTGCACCCTTGTCGACCCGAGGGTTAAAACCAACGACGGTGAGATTCGCGGCCGTTGTTGCTACTGCTGCTGCGAAATCGTATATAGTATGGGGTACCTACCTACCTACCTACCTTCCTATACCGCCAGAAGCCGTGTGTTACAGAAGATTTGTGTAACATCGGTAACACATGGTGGGCAACAATTTACTGTTCGGGTTGCCTCACCTTTTCTGAGGGGGGGGATTTAACCCCCTTTCCTATACCCTTTATCTTTCTCTCTCGGGTTTCGGATAAACTTTATACACGTCTCTACTCTGTATATTTATCTACCTATACAGGTATGCGCGGTACCTACTACTATACATATTATACGTGTACCTACCTACCTATCACGTACGTTTTACCTTTATATACCTATAGATTGGCGTAACATATACAGTGGGATTCAGGTTGAACGTGCCATATTTCAAGGGTATAAGATTCTCAGCGAAAATCTAAGACTAAATTTATTTTACCGCCAATTCGAGGGACCGATACTTTCCGAGCTACGAAAGATCTTAGTCTACCAATCGCGGAGCGTATAGGTCCCAAAGACTGCAGGGTACTGCGCAACTTAACACTCATGGGCCCGCGCGGGCCCAGTCTGAGTCACCTCTAAGTTCTGCGATTGGTAGACTGAGATCATCCGTAGCTCGGAAACTATTGGTCCCACGAGTTTTTGGTAAAGGAAATTTATTCGTAAAATTTAACGAGGAATCCAACCATTGGAATACATATGCCACGGGTAGACTGAATCACCGTGTATAGAAACTTTTTCGAAAATGTTAACCGACCGAAACGCGTTTTATCTGACATTTATCCAACCTCGTATATAAATTCTGATTTATTTGAGACGCGGTTTTAAAATCGTAATGTTTTATACAAAAGTAAAGGTCGGTTTTGAAACTGATACCTATAACAAGAGACGGAGCTTTTGATCGAGACTTTTTTAAACATGAAAAAGATTCTTTTTACAATTTAGTGACACATTCAATCGAAGATATTTCACGAACCGTTCAATCGAACTACGATTTCAAAACGTTATTTCAAAGCGGGTTTTAATACCTTCGAAATTATACCACGCAGAATATCAACGGATGTTTTCACCCGGACTTATACCCGTTTGAATAGAACACCGCGCGCTATGTAGCCGCCAAGTATGTAGCTCGGCTTTGTCAACATGCGTGTATTGGAAGTGTTGGTACGATACAATAGTGAGTTTTGAAATTGGGATGATAAAAAATCGGATTTTTTAATCGCGACTTTCAGAGTAAACATGAAAAGCTTCTGTAACTACGTCGACATATTCAATTGCGGATATCTCCCGATCCGTTCAACCGAACTACGATTTCCAAACGTTATTTCAAAGCGGGTTTCAATACCTTTAAAACGATACCACGTAGAATATAAACAGATATTTTTACCCGGAGTTATACCCGTTCGAATAGATCTCCGCGCGCAATGTAGCCGCCAAGTACGTAGCTCGGTTTTGTCAACCTGTACCTATAGAACTAGGTTGGGTGGTAGTGAGGGTTGTGCTGTGGATATGGGTATGCGAGGGGATAAAACCGGCGCTACGAACGCCATAATGTGAGTAATTGGAATCCCACGTGCGACGACCTTCATCCCCTACGGATTTACAAGTTCAATGAGTTTTACGGGAATTAGCTAACGAAACATCTAAATTTAGGGTCCTCACTCCATATCTCTCTTCTCGCACCTCCTCTCGTTCGCTGCTTATACAGGCGTCGATCTGTATAACACCACGTTGCCTTGACACGACTGCATGCACACATACCCACACAACTAACTTCCTCTCATCTTCTTCCGGTTCGTTTCTTCAACAAATTAAATCTTAAACCATCCCTGGAGGTGCCCATCATCGACTCGTTCGATATTTTCAATTTTTTGTTGTTTCTTTTTTTTTTTTTTCGACAATTTCAAATTTCTTTTTCAATTTCTTTTTTCAACATTTTTCTTCATTCTCTACTATACACTACGCGGTTTATTGTTGAAAAACAAACGGTAATCAAACCAACGAATCCACCACTGCACCGCTACGGATTTGGACAAACGACGTTCGTTAACAATTCGTTGCACTGTTTTTAGCCATTTTTTTTTTTTTTTTTGTTTCTTTTCATTTTCACTCTTTTCTTCTCACAGAAATTGTCAACCTTTCGTAATTATCGACGAAACGGCGTGTATTCGATGAAAACAATTCGATTGATTCTTTATTTTTCTCTCTCTTTCTTTCAATTTCCTAGGCGATAAAAAAAAAAAATAAACAAAAAAAAAAAAAAACAGAATGAATGGGCAACGTTTAAAAAAAAAACAACAAAATCTGTTTTTCCGTGATTTTGTTTATTTTCTTATCATTTCCCTTTTTCGAAATTTAGTTTCTTTTCTTCTTCTTATCTTTTTTTTCTTTCCTTGATTATCGATCATATAGTTCGATATATATATATATATAACATTATTTTGAACAGCGTAGGACCTCTTCAGATTTTTTTTTTTTTTTTTTTTTTTTTTTTGCGAAGGGCAAGAGAATTGGGTCAAAGTCTTCGGAACTTCGATTAGTTTTATATATATATATATATAATTAACTTTCTATATAATATTATATAGATAATGGTGTGCCAGTTACCTGCCCCAATACCTAAAAACCTAAAACGTGAAAACCTCGCGGTGGCGAGAAGCGGAGGAACGGAACGAAACTGAACGGATCGTTCATCACTCATATTCGCGGTATTACGCGATGTATAGACGAAAAACGATCCTTCCCCTAGTACAACCCGAGGGCGGCACAAGGATATTTTTTTACTTCGCGATTGACGTTTAATTAAAAGTTTCTCACCACATAGGATATACCACCTTTTATAACTATATATATATATACTTTTTACACCCTTATATATAATATATACCCAAACCTATATACATATACCAATATATATATACCCCGTTCGCTAGCTAATACCTTTCTTCTCTTTCATTTTACATCCCCCACACCGCATTCCACCCTTATAACTCCAACGAATCCCCGTTTTTCCATGCGCGAGGTAAACGCTAATTGTCCCCTCGTATAAATAACACACAATTATACAATATCGTATTACACCGATCCAATCAAGAAGCTTCTTCTTTTTTTTTTTTTTTTTTATTAGAAACTACCCGAAAACTATCGATTGAGATTCGAAAAATTTGATCATAATCACCTTTTCGAGATTTCAAATCTTTATTTCATTCGTATGTATACACGATTTTGTCAATTATACGTATATAGGTATAGACATAGGGAGAAATAAGGGTAGGAGTAAAGCAGAGGGGTATATATATGAGACGCAGGGTTTTACCCAGGAGTATATGAGATGAGGGGAGTTTATTGTCAGGACGTAAAGATCTGCTGAGTTGCATTCCCAGGAGCAGTTTCCGATAGACTTCGTCCGGGTCACTTGGAAGGCGTGTCTCGTCTTATGAGGGGTAGTAGTCGGTGGTGGGTAGTATAAGTGTCGGATCACCGACTTCCCATTTTCTTCCTTTATTTTCTTCTTCCCTACTCATTTTTATTCCTCTCCCATCCCAGAACTCTCATTCCCATTCCCATCCCCATTTTACCCCTTCCCTCATTTTTCTGTCTCTCTTTCTCGTTTTTTTAGCTCTCAAAAAATAAAAAATAAAATAAAATAAAATCATTCATCATCATCATCAATCATCATCAGTATTTATCAAAATCAATTTCAGTTCGAAATTCATGAATTTTGTCGATTTCATCAGAAATTTTCACATTTCTATCTACAGTGAGAAAATTTTTGATCGATTTGTTTTAACCGGTTGACTGCGGTGGGCCCGAAATCAACGTTTTGTGCCAAAACTGGTGAAAGGAAATAATTCCGTATTCAACATGAAGCCCAAAAAACTTAGGAACATCAAGTTTGATGCAAATCCGTTCAAAACTGACAGAGATATCCACGTTGCACATATATATGTGCCATTACCAGTTGTGGCACTTTTTCTTTTTGCACATATATGTGCTCTTACCAGTGAACCGGTTAATGGTCTTAATGTACACCCCAATCAAAGCTGACTTTGAGAAGAAAACTTTTTTTTCGCTTGGGTTGTCAAATTCCTTTTATATAGTCTATAACAGTGCGATATTCCCTTATGGCTGGTTGCACATAGCACAGAGTTTCAAATCCCCCAAGATCTTGAATTGAGATTGAGGAGTTGAGGGTTGAGTCTGATACAGACACGGGTTCATATGTGTCGATACAAATTACCTTGAATTGATAGAAATATGGTGAAACATGGAGAAATATGAAGTAGGAATATGGTCGAGAGACTTTGAGAAAGAAAGAGGAATTTTAAGGTCTACCAAAATCACTGGAGCCTCTTCTAGGGGTGTAAATAAATCGGAAATCGTCTCAGCGATGCAATGAAATAGAGAAATAAGCCCAAATCGATCATCAAAGGCTTCGAATCATCTAAATTTGATAGAAATTAGGAAAACATCAGCTAGAATGGAAAAAAAGTTGAGCATTTCGATAGGTTGTTCAAAAAACCTTAAAAATTTGTTACCAAATTCACCCAAAATCGTTCCTGAATAGATAGAAATCATCTAAATAATCAGAATTCGATTTAAATGTGGTTGAAATGTTCGACAAGTGTTTTTTTTAAGGATGTTCTGGTGGTACAATCTGCTGATTGTACCACCAGAACATCATTAAGGGTGCGAAACACGCATGACGATAGACTCACATAATATACCAAAGACCAAAGAATCTCGGTTTCTGCCTCTCAGTCCGATTTCTCCTTCTCTTCATCCTCACAGCTCCCTTATAGTCTTCAATAAGATATACTTTCGATAACTTTGTTCATAATAGAATGCCGGCGAGACCAGACCAGACCAGACCAGGCCAGGCCAGGCCAGACCAGACCAGGCCAGGGTCAGACCACTACTTACCACCCGGACTGGGGCTTTGGTCTGGCTTTGGCTCCGACTCTGATTTCGGTTTCAGTTTCGGTTTCGATTCTAGTCTGGTTCTCTCTCGCAGCTATAGACTGCCTAGCAAGGGGGATTTCTTATCGCTAGTCTGCAACAACCGTCGCACCAATGCGGTAGTGAGACAGACTAGGGAATGAACCAGGGTGGGGGACGCGCCTTTCTCAGTTCCTTAATGGACTTCGCCGCGTTAACCCACATCCTCTTTACCTGCTTTACACTCTCTCTATGAGTCTCTGATGCTCCAGCGAATACCGAAACTAATCTCTCTCTCTCTCTCTCTCACACTCTTCGCCGCGCAGAGATCTTATCTCATAGACTATAATAGTCAGCTATTCCGGCTTATCTCTTCACTATCCTGTACCACCTATACAGGGTTATTCAGGTTTAGCGAATGATATTTTGAGGGTAGATTCCCCGCGTAAATCTAAGACTAAATTTACTTTACCGTTAATTAAAGGGACCAATAGTTTCCGAGTTACGGAAGATCTTAGTTGACCGTATCGCGGAGCGTACCTATTGCGGTTGCATAAGACTGGGTACTGCGCAGCTTACACTCATGGGCCCGGGCCCAGTCTGAGTCGCCTATATGAGTCCCACGATTGGTTGACTAAGATCTTACGTAGCTCGGTAACTATTGGACCTACGAATTTTTGGTAAATGAAATTTAGTCTTAGAATTTAACAACGAATCTGCCCTGATGATTATTTTCGTTTTTGCTTTATTTTTACTCATTTATTATTTATTTATTAATTATAAACGGATGAAGATGATTAGATTTTTAAACTTAAACGAAATTTTCGATTGATGCGTGGTTTGAAAAATTGAAAAAAAAAAATAAAACAAGTCAAAAAAACGCGGTAGAAGTTAGCGAGGCGTGGAAGGGAGGGATATATAAGAAGCTAGGAATATTTCTAAAGCTTGTGCTTTTAAATCTGTTAATAGCTTTACAAATGTTCCTGCAACTAAACCCGGCTGTAGCGTTCTTCTTTTACTCCTATACTTTTTTTTCTTTCTTTTTCTTCTTCTTCTTCTTCTTCGTTTTACTCATCCTTCTCCTCCTCCTCCTCCTTCACCTCCTCTTTGCGGCTACCATATTTTCTCCGTTGCCGAGTGATTTGTGAAGGCGAAAATATACCGTCGGGTAAAATACGAGGTTTTACACACACATATATATATATTATAGTATACATATATACATAAATCCTATATACCCTCTCGTGTCTACTTCACTTACTTATGTGCTAGGCGATGTTTTCCAGGCTGACTGAATGCGGCTATTCTCACTCTCTCTCTCTCTCTCTCTATCTCTATCTCTTTTCTTTTTCTCAAAAACGCAATTTTCACCTCATGCGTGTGCTGAGGCTACTGTCGTATTTATTTATTTATTTATTTATTTATTCATTTATTATATCCGCGTATAGTATATATATATATATATATATATGTATTAATTTATATTGTATACGTGGGGGAATAAATTAACTGGCTAATAAATTCTGAAAGCTTTGACAGATGTGTGCAGGACTACTGTTTGGGGTTTAGAGTTTTAGGGGTAGGTTGGATGGATACCGTATATATGTATATATGTATGTATGTATGTATGTATAGCGGTAACATCAGCAACAGCAGGAGAGAATTGTGAATTTTGTGAATTTCGTGAATTTCGTGTACCTATATATATATATATATATATATTTTTGAATACATAACCGTATATACATATATATATGCTTTAGCAGAAATTTTGTCAAATAAAATAAATTAATCTATCACCATCATCATTCATGGGCTTTCATTTCAACGCGTATGTACTACATATGTACATCTACCTATATATGTATATAAAATATAATATAATATAATATCTACTGTATACATAATATGGAGCCGGAAAATAACTAATTATTAATGATTTTTCATAATCAGCTCAATTATATTAATAATAATAATAATAATAATAATAATCGTCATATGCAGTAAATTACAGGATCTAATTTTAGTTATTACTACCAATAATCAATGAATATTCATCCATTAACTGTTGCAATTTTTTTTTTTTTTTTTTTTTTTGTTTTTCCTGTTCAACAAAATTCAGATTATTTGAAGCGATAATACGATAGGAGGTAAAAAATAATATCGAAGTAATAAAAATCATGCACTGTTATTTAAATGAGAAAGTTCAAAGACTTTGGGGCCAGTAGTTAGAATTCGGAGATACACAGAAAGAAAGGTTGACTTGATTCAAGATAATTTTAGGGGTCCAAAAATGAAGACCGAAATTTTCTCGGATCAAATCAAAATTTTTCCTCGAACCAAGAAAATTATGTGCCTGAAGTTCCGAACGTTAATTTGAACGAAAATTCGAAAATGGCAAGCTTACCACGATTTTTCAATCGACTAAAAATATCTACAAATTTGAGATAGATTGAAGATCAAAAGTCAGTTATAGAGATTTCGAAATTTATAAATTTCGGACGTCAGATAAGTGTGATATAGGGTTTTTTCAGAAGTTTCATTCAAATGAACGTTCGGAACGTCAGGCACATAGAAAATTTGGAAATTATTGCGCTTGTGCTACATGCGCCACATCCTCGTTTGTACACAGAAAGAAAGGTTGACTTGATTAAAGATAATTTTGGGGGTCCAAAAATAAAGACCGAAATTTTCTCGGATCAAATAAAAATTTTTCTCGAACCAAGAAAATTATGTGCCTGAAATTATGTTCCGAACGTTCATTTGAACGAAAATTCGAAAATCGCAAGCTTACCACGATTTTTCAATCGACTAAAAATATCTACAAATTTGAGATAGATTGAAGATCAAAGGTCAGTTATAGAGATTTCGAAATTTATAAATTTCGGACGTCAGATAAGTGTGATATAGGGTTTTTTTCAGAAGTTTCATTCAAATGAACGTTCGAAACTTCAGGCACATAGAAAATTTGGAAATTATTGCGCTTGTGCTACATGCGCCTCATCCTCGTTTGTACACAGAAAGCAAGGTTGACTTGATTAAAGACAATTTTAGGGGTCCAAAAATGAAGACCGAAATTTTCTCGGATCAAATAAAAATTTTTCCTCGAACCAAGAAAATTATGTGCCTGAAATTATGTTCCGAACGTTCATTTGAACGAAAATTCGAAAATGGCAAGCTTACCACGATTTTTCAATCGACTAAAAATATCTACAAATTTGAGATAGATTGAAGATCAAAGGTCAGTTATAGAGATTTCGAAATTTATAAATTTCGGACGTCAGATAAGTGTGATATAGGGTTTTTTTCAGAAGTTTCATTCAAATGAACGTTCGGAACTTCAGGCACATAGAAAATTTGGAAATTATTGCGCTTGTGCTACATGCGCCTCATCCTCGTTTGTACACAGAAAGAAAGGTTGACTTGATTAAAGACAATTTTAGGGGTCCAAAAATGAAGACCGAAATTTTCTCGGATCAAATAAAAATTTTTCCTCGAACCAAGAAAATTATGTGCCTGAAATTATGTTCCGAACGTTCATTTGAACGAAAATTCGAAAATGGCAAGCTTACCACGATTTTTCAATCGACCAAAAATATCTACAAATTTGAGATAGATTGAAGATCGAAGGTCAGTTATAGAGATTTCGAAATTTATAAATTTCGGACGTCAGATAAGTGTGATATAGGGTTTTTTCAGAAGTTTCATTCAAATGAACGTTCGGAACTTCAGGCACATAGAAAATTTGGAAATTATTGCGCTTGTGCTACATGCGCCACATCCTCGTTTGTACACAGAAAGAAAGGTTGACTTGATTAAAGATAATTTTGGGGGTCCAAAAATAAAGACCGAAATTTTCTCGGATCAAATAAAAATTTTTCTCGAACCAAGAAAATTTGGAAAATTTTCTTTGCTCGAAAAAAATTTTTGATTTGATCCGAGAAAATTTCGGTCTACATTTTTGGACCTCAAAATTATCTTTAATCAAGAATAATTTTCTTGGCTCAAGTTGAACTTTTTTTCTGTGTAGGAACCTGGGGATTTGACTAAATTTTTTTTCTTTTTATTTTTCTTTTCTATATATATATTTGGAGACGTTCTGGACCATGAAAAGCATCGAAATTTTAATATGACCGAATTAAGGACCACCCTAATATATACATCTACGTATATATAGTACATCTATATACCTATACAACTTAATTAATGTCACCGTAATAAATTAGGCTTCCTCGTTAGAATTCCACAGTTTCTCGTTCCTACGTTGCAATCGACCTGCTGCAGGCTCTTTGCCTCACGGATCTCGATGGCTCGTTGAGTTATTTATCGATTTTAGCTCGCGTGTCAATTATATCTCCCAGGCTCGTCAGACCTGTACCAAAACAAAAACAAAAAACAAAAATAAATAAATAAATAGAAACAGAAAATGACGATTCCGATTTTTTTTTTTTTTTTTTTTTTTTTTTTTCATTTTTATTTTTCCCTGTCTTTCCAATTGATGAGAAAATTTTTAGTTTTGACTATTTTTTTTTTCATTCACAATCCTTCTTTCTTTTCTCTATCTCTCTCAATTTTATTATTCCACTTTCTGTCGCTGATGCTGCTGATTTTTTTTTTTTTTTTTTCGATTTCTGTATCCGCGTTGTAATTTTTTTATTTTTATTTTTTGTTTTTTGCCCGGTTTTACCATATGTCCAATACTTTTGACGGGCTTTAGATATTACAAGATACGGGAATGAAGGGCATCTATTATTCCTCCCTCCCTCACATATTCCCCCGTCCTACTTTGTTATTAATTACTAGCCATTGTCCGTCAGTACCAGGGTACGACATATAAATTACATCCTCGAACGCCAGGCGCCGCGGGCGTATAGGTACGCCCCGTCATAGTCAACCGAGAATTCGTATAGCTATTTTGTCCGAAAAACGGTGTTATTTGACTTATAATATAACATTCACGAATAACGTAACGCGATGTTAATCGATATTTTTAATCGTTAAAATTTGACTCTTTTTATTCGCCAATTTTTTGTAGCTTAGAGGATTACTCATTTTTGATTGATTTTCAGATTTAGATTTAGGGACTCGAACAAAAAAAAAAAAAAAAAAAAAAAAAATACTCGAACAAAATTCAATTCGGTTATTCCACGAAACTTTTTAGTTTTTTTCAGGTTTTTCATTTTTTTTCCCTTTTTCTTCCGAAACCGTTCGTTCTAGCGATCTGGTTTAAACGACAAAAAAGGAAGGTCTTATGAAGCGCCTACGACTCTGCATGATATCTGCATAATTTTTTCCGATAAGTTTACAGCTGCGACGATAAACGAGATGTTGACTATTTCTGATTTTCATTTTTCCGATTTTTTTAGAAAACCGTTGACTTTATCGACATGTTTGATAAGAGGTAAAAGAAGCGTCTTGTTAAGTACTACAACTTTGATTTGAAGAATTTCTTCGAAAAGTTTACAGGTGCGTTGATAAACAAAAAAATAATTATTTCCTTTTTGATTTTTACGATTTTTCAAGAAAACCGTTGACTTTATCAACATGTTCGACATGATGTAAAAGATGCGTCATGTTGAGTACTACAACTTTGATTTGAACAATTTCTTCGAAAGCTTTACAGTTGCGTTGATAAACGAGATAATAACTATTTCCGATTTTGATTTTCCCGATTTTTCAGGAAACCGTTGACTTTATCAACATATTTGATAAGAGGTAAAAGAAGCGTCATGTTAATTACTACAACTTTGATTTGAACAATTTCTTTGAAAGGTTTACAGTTGCGTTGATAAACGAGATGATAACTATTTCCGTTCTTAATTTTACCGATTTTTAAGAAAACCGTTGACTTTATCAACATGTTTGATAAGAGGTAAAAGAAGCGTCATATTAATTACTACAACTTTGATTTGAACAATTTCTTCGAAAGGTTTACAGTTGCGTTGATAAACGAGATAATAACTATTCCCGATTTTGATTTTCCCGATTTTTCAGGAAACCGTTGACTTTATCAACATGTTTGATGAGAGGTAAAAGAAGCGTCATGTTAATTACTACAACTTTGATTTGAAGAATTTCTCCGAGAAATTTACAGTTGCGTTGATAAACGAGATAATAACTATTTTCCATTTTGATTTTCCCGATTTTTCAGGAAACCGTTCATTTTATCGATATATTTCATAAAACCTAATAGAAGCTTTTCATCGAGTACTACGACTTTGATTAAAAAAATAATTTCGAAATATCAACAGTTGCGTTGATAAATGAGAAAAACGATTCATTACAGATAGTTATACAAACATATGTGCGAGATGAGATTGAGACAAGGTTCTGCTTTTTAGTATCTCCCTAGGTATACGCGAGTCTGAAACTTGATCAAGGTCTAATTTATCGTACGTGTATTTAAAAAGGCGAATACCCACTCCGAAGAAGTAGATCGAGCGAAGTGGTAGTCTTCTTCTTCTTCTTCTTCTTCTTCTTCTTCATCTTCGTCTTTGTCGTCTTATAGAAATAAAATCACCTCCTAATTAATTATAAAGGACATGTCAATTTTTTTTCCAACATACGTCGTACGTTTACCTTCCTCAGTTTCATTTCAGACCAGACCACCTGGACGTTTGGAGTCTTCCTGCAGGTTGGCAAAAAAAAAAAAAAAAAAATTATGCCTTAGAATTTGGAAAAAAAGAAAACAAAAAAATTCGAAAGGAGAGTAAAAGTTCGCCAAATATTTCGGATCGATAATAATTATGAAAAAAAAATAAATAAAAAATTACGCGTGAGAAAGTTTGAGTTGTAAAAATTTTTTTAAACGTTTTCTGAAATTTTATGTGATACTAGTATATATATATTTAATCACGCAAAGAGACCAGCGAGAAAGTAAAAAACGTAGCAACGAAAAAAGAATGAAAAAGAAGAAGAAGAAGAAGAAGAAGATAGGGAGAGCGAAAGAGGGAAACGCTTTGTTTAATATTCTCACATGTTAAAGCAACAAACAATCACAACCCTGTGAACAGTTCACCCACCAACCAAACATCACCTACTAGGTATAGCAGCCATGATGATTTTTCATACGAAACGTTTTCTCTCCTCTTCGTAGGCGCTCAGTTCACCATGTGCATTTTAATTACTACGTTAATTCTGGTGGTCTCGGTTGACAGCCCTCCGTCTCTCTTTCCAATTCTCTCCTCTTTACTTTTCTTTTTTCTTCTCGTTTTTTTTTTTTTTTTTTCTCTTTCTTTCTTTCTTTCTTTCTTTCTTTCCATCCCAGCTGCGGCCGTGGCAGTAGCACTCATCGTCAGCACCAGCAATGCAATGCGCAGTAGTTTATAGGTTTGAAGCAGGATTTCGAGGTAGTATATAATGCAAAAGCACCAGAGTCCTCCTTCTCTTCCTTCTTCCTATTTTCCCTTTTTCCAATTTTTTTCTTCTTCTCATATTTCATTATCGTATGGGACATACGAGTTTTTAAACGATTCAGAAAACAACCCCTAAAGATAATACCGATCGATTCATTATTCGTTTCATCACTAATCTGCACTTCGACGTATACACTGAAAGAAAGGTTGACTTAATTCAAGATAATTTTGCGGTCCAAAAATGAAGACCGAAATTTTCTCGGATGAAATCAAAATTTTTCACGAACCAAGAAAATTGTTCCAATTTTAACAATTTTGCGGCCTAAAAATGAAGACCGAAATTTTCTCGGATCAAATCAAAAATTTTCTCGAACCAAGAAAATTGTCCCAATTTTCTTGGTTCGAGAAAAATTTTGATTTGATCCGAGAAAATTTCGGTCTTCATTTTTGGACCCCCAAAATTATCTTGAATCAAGAATAATTTTCTTGGCTCAAGTTAACCTTTTTTTCTGTGTAGGTATGAAAGAAATGTAGAACTTTTAAAATGACTTTGGGTGAACCTGGAAGGCAGATTTTGCTTTTTTTTCCTTTTTTTTTTTTTTGTAACCGTAATATGCGACAGATCGGAATGAAAAATTGAAAAGTTTAGAAATCCCTACCAAAGCAACAATAAATAAAAATGTTTCAGGTATATAACGTAATACTAGAAAGAAGCAGCTGCTTAACAAAGAGTCGAATTGAATTGAATGGAATTGAATTGAATTGAATTGAATCCTCATTCACCCCATGGATACGTGCGCAACCATTTATGGTCCCTGGTCAGACTCCAGTCAGAAGTCTTGTAAATAGAGAAGCAGGCTAGAGGGCTTCGTATTTCGTAAAGTTATATTTTTTGATCTTTTGCTTTTTGGGGGTCCCTGGATTTCTATACCAAAAACTGAATACCTAGTACCTACACCGTAAGAAAAATCCATTCAATTCTCTCTATTTACGTCTAAGTATAAAAGTCTACGTACCTATACCTAAGTCTCGGCTACGTTTCATATTCGGATGAACGGATAATAGAATAAGTTTCAGCAGCAGGCGTGTGTTACTAATTTTTTTCCACACGAGGATCGAAAAGCACGAAAAAATCACGAATTGCCATCGATCCTGTGGAAAATCAAATTTTTCCCGACAAAATATGTGCGAGAGAAACGAAAATTGCGAAAGAAAAAGAAATTTTTGGAAAAAAAAAAAAAAAAAAAAATGATAAAAATGATTATAATCATCGCCTTTCTTCATATACCTTCTTCGTACGTTCATCTGTGAAGATGAGACTTTGAAGCTACGGGTGTACCGGTGCAGTGCGGCGGTCTTTCCTTTGTATAAATGCAACAGCAGGGAAGGCGCCATGCGCATCCCATCGGTCCTGCTCTACTGGTTGGCACCATGTGGACAACCGAATGGTCCAGAGCACAAGAACACCAAACTCTTTGTTTATCTTAGAGCATAAAGACTCGTAGGGGTTGTTCAGCCACCACGCGGGGTATTCCATGTGCGCAGGAAAAACGTCCGGGTCTTTTCATTCCTTTCATTTCCCTTTTTTTTTTTCTCATATTAATTTTTTTCTTCTTCTTCTTTCATTTTTACGTAAAATTGAAGAGCAGGATAGTGAATTTGGTATCATTTTGACGCACGATACGAATAACAGCACATTTCAGATTCCGGGTGAAAAAGAGCACACAGAAAGAAAGGGTAACTTGATTCAAGAAAATTTTGCGGTCCAAAAATGGAGACCGAAATTTTCTCGGATCAAATCAAAAATTTTCTCGAACCAAGAAAATTGGCACAATTTTCTTGGCTCGAGAAAATTTTTGATTTGATCCGAGAAAATTTCGGTCTCCATTTTTGGACCGCAAAATTTTCTTGAATCAAGTTACCCTTTCTTTCTGTGCACGTTTCGAGTGAATCTGAAACGTGCTATTTTTCATTCTCAATCTGAAACGTGTTCTTTTCCATCCGGAATCTGAAATGTGCTGTTTTCCACCCGGAATTTGAAACGTACTCTTTTTCACCCGGAATCTGAAATGTGCTGTTATTCGTATCGGGCGTTGATTTATTTTGGAATAAAACAAGTTAGAGGTAGAAATAGAATTGTCTTTTCTCAATCGAACATGGGCTCAAAAAAAAAAAAAAAAAAATTCCATTTCTCTGTCACGAAATGAAATAATTTTAATTTTGAATTTTTTTTTATTTTTTCTTCGTTTAGTTCTTTTAAAGGAAAGAATGACTCTTTGTCGTAGTACCACTTGTGTGGCATATAGAACTTTCCTGCTGGTACACGAACAATTCACACGTTTCGAAGGGACGAGCAGGGAGGCGACTGACTCGTTCCTTTAATGCGCGATCGGAATAATAAATTATTATTAGACTCCATATCTTTGAGTCTATATACCTGAATATATATATATACATAAATTTATGTAGGTACGTGTATCCACGTTCACACCGACCATTTATATGCTTTCAAAGCCCGGAAATGACGAGGATCTCATTACGTATTCGAAGCGTTTCATCATTTTCATTATTTCCTATTTGTGAACTTTTTTTCGTTTTTTTTTTTTTTTTTTGTTTTTTTTTCATCTCTCCTTTTCTTTCTTTCTTTTTACGCACGTTTTTTATAAGGCAGAGGTAAAACTTCTCACTTCTTTCTTTTTCTGTATAGGTATAGCTACATGAAAAATGATACGGAAATAAAATAAATTTTATTGAATAGGTAAATGAATGAATGAATTAATGAAGAGAAAAGAAAAACGAGAATCTGTCGTCGAAAAATTAAAGAAATTAATTGAAATTAAGAATAACTGAGAAAATAAAAATCAAAATAGAAATAAATATTGAAAAATACAATTTCGTATTTTTAAAACGTGAATTAATGTTAGCGTTGAATCTATAATTTATGTTCTTCCGTGTTTTTCTTTCTTTCTTTCTTTACTTTTCTCCTCTTCCTTTTTTTACCCCATCGACGTATAATATTATATTGTCTTCGGTTGTTGTTAATCAATTTTATTAACCCATTATTATACTCGGTTTGACCGATACGCGGTTCAGCTACTATAACGCGATCATTTATCTTCGCAGAACAATGAATATTTTATTTTTCTCCATCATGCGGCAGTGGCATATATATATAATACAATCCATGTACAGGGTGAAGTGAATTTCCTAACGTCAGACGCCAGCAATTTTATCGTTTTCCCAATTTCAACGAATAAGAAACCCCGAAACTAATATAAGATTTGACAATTCTGACCAATGGTCATCTCGATGCTGCTGTTTCGTGACATTATTTTGAGGATAGATTCCTCGCGAGAATCTAAGACTAATTTTCCTTTACCGAAAATTCGAGGGACTTATAGTTTCCGAGTTATAGAAGATTTTCAGTTAACCAATCGCGGAGCGTGTAGGTTTCACAGACTAGGTACTGCGCAACTTATACTCATGGGCCCGGGCCCAGTCTGAGTCACCTATCTAACTCAGATCTTTCGTAGCTCGGAAACTATTGGAGCTACGAATTTTTGGTAAAGGAAATTTATTCTTAAAATTTCGCAAGGAATCTATCCTCAAAATATATGACTCGTTCAACCTGAATCACATCAACCTGTGTGTGTACGTATACAGAATTGAAAAGAAACAAAAAAAAAAATCAATTGGTTTGATTCATTTTGCTTCTGATTTTTCTTTCTGTTTTTTTTTTTTTTTTGCTCTTTTTTCTGCTTTTTTTTTTTTTTTTTTTTCGTTTCATACCAAAAACTCGCCGCGTGATATATTTCATGAAAAAAAAAAAAAAAAGGGAAAATAAAATCCCTGCTTTTTCACTCTCTGCCTGCACTTATACAGCCCTCACTCAAACTCTCTTATACTCTCCGCAGCTCTATATATATATATATATACAGGGCGAGAGAGGGATATAGAGACCCTTTGCAACTGATTTATCGGTTTTAATTTCAGCCTCGTTTCGCACGGTGGAAACAAAAAAAGAGAAAAATAAGTGTGAATAAAATTTGAAATAAAAACGAAATTAAAAAAAAAAAAAAAAAAAAAAAAAAAAAAAATATATACAGGAATATAATTTCAGGCACACACTCGGACCGGGTGAGGTAGAGGTGTGTAAAAATAAGAAATTTATAGAATTTTCCCAGGGAATTTTTTTTATAAATTTCAATTCTTTTTTTTTTTTTTCTTCTTCTTCTTTTTCGTTTCATCACCGATTTTTCAGAATTTCCGAAATTCGCAACTTTTTTTTTTTTTTTTTTCAATTTCAACTTAAAAATTCGTTGTTTTTGTCAATCGAATCAAACCGAAAAATCGAACAAGAAAAAAAATTGTTTTTTTGTTGTTTCTACCTCGTAAAAAAAAAAAAAAAAAAAAAAATAAGGAAAAAAAAAAATTAAGGAAAACACAACAACAAAAAAAGTAAAAATGACCCAAAGGAACGAATTGTTTCTTGTTTTCTTCTTTTTTTTTTTTTTTCTCGATTCATAATTGATCGTTTTCATGTTTTTCTAATTATTTGTTTAAATTGTATACCTATTATAGTGATGAGTATGTAGATTGTAGGTATATCTATGACGAACGTCGTTGACACAGGTATTTTATGAGGAAGGTAGATATACTAAATAAATAATGCGAGTTTAAGGCCCGTGGGGCCTCTTCTTACCTTTATACTCTTTATTCTCTACTTCAGTATGTAAATATGCATATAAGTCAAAAGAAGAAGAAGAAGAAGAAGAAGAAGAAGAAAAAATAAAGAAAATAAAAAGAAGATGAAGTAGTAGGAGAAGGAGAAGGGTAAGATATTAAAATGAGACTTTCTTTCGACGTCAAACGACTGCTAATGAACGACCTTGACTTCAGTAATGCGCAGGTTATTTGTTTGTTCGTTTTTTTTTTTTTTCTTGATTTTTCTTTTTCTTTTTTTTTTTCTTCTTTCTTTCTTTCTTTCTTTATTTTTCAAACGAACGAAACGAAGGAACTTCTCCTTCTTATTTTTGTCTTCTTCTTTTTATTTCCCCGTTTTTTCAACCCCTCCCCCCCTGCCTAATTCTTATCAAAGAGAATAAGTTATACGTAAGAATTCTCTATTTCGCTTTATATATATGTATCTTCCGAAAAAAAATATAAGAAGAGAAAAGAAAAGAATAAAAAAAAAAAAAACAAAAAAAAAACGAAACGAAACTAAAGGTAGGGAGTCTAAATTATTCTGAAACACAGTAAAACGACCTGCATTTTTCATACCTCGCGTTTCTCTCAAGCGAAGATCGTTTATCGCCACGGTCACGTGAGAAAAAAGGAAGATGATACCGTATTTTCAAGAATATATTCGTGAAATTGCACCCAATATGCGATCAAATGAAAAAAAGAAAAAAAGAAAAAAAGGAAATTAAAACAACAAAAAGACACAAAATTCGAAAATTTCGATCTGTTTCTCGGGATGTGACGACAAATACCGATCGAGAAGATCCTATATTCATGGAAACCCATTTTACACACCTACTTCAATCGATGTAACTTCATATGACGTCATAAATAATTGACAAAGATTTGGAAACTTTTTTTTTTCACCCCTTCGGATTTTTAGCTTTAGCTTTCGGAATTTTAAACCTACACAGAAAGAAAGGTTGACTTGATTCGAGATAATTTTGGGGGTCCAAAAATGAAGACCGAAATTTTCTCGGATCAAATCAAAAATTTTATCGAGCCAAGAAAATTGGGACAATTTTGGGACGATTGGGAAAAATTTCGATTTGATCCGAGAAAATTTCGGTCTTCATTTTTGGACCCTCAAAATTATCTTGAATCAAGAATAATTTTCTTGTCTCAAGTTAACCTTTTTTTCTGTGTAGGTACTTCTTCGTTCTTCGTTTGAAAGTATCTTTCGGCAAAATTTAATGAAACAAATAATAATAGCAGAAATTTTTTGTTCCTGCAAAAATTTCTTTCTTTTTTTTTTTTTTTTGCTCTTTTTCTCAGATCGATTTAGTTCATAGTTCCGTTTAGGAGTCTGAGAGTTCACGTAAAGGGGCGCGGAGGGGGAGATCCGAAAAGCGCTAGGGGACGCTTTGCTTAATACGCATGTCAGCTCCTTGATGGTCATAACTGTCAGTTGAGCTTTACGTGCCTCAGCGTCGTTCCCCATCCATTTTCCTCCCTCTCGCATCTCTCTCTCTCTCTCTCTCTCTCTCTCTCTCTCTCTTTCTCTATTTCTATCTTTCTCCCTCTCATTCTCTCTCTAGGAGCAACTTGTAAGACCCTTATCGTCCTGTGCCACGCCATAGCCTTTGTAATCATTTTGACACATCCCCCAAAACCTGGTGGGGGGCCCCCCCCGGTCCGAACTCTGTCCAGAATCTTATATACCTCTACTCACTACCACTACTACTTTCTGGACGTTCGCGTTTCATTTATTGCCGCATATCACAGCGGGAAGTAGGAAAATTGATTCAGATATAAATCATAAGGGATGAAAAATGAAATAAAACAAAAACTATTTTTTTCTTTCTTCTTCAGCTTTTCCTAATTTTGTCCAAAATAGAATTACAAAAAAAAAAAAAAAAAAATGCAAAAAGCTGCACAGAAAGAAAGGTCGACTCGATTCAAGATAATTTTGCGGTCCAAAAATGAAGACCGAAATTTTTCTCGAACCCAGAAAATTTGGAAAATTTAGAAAATTTTCTTGGCCCGAGAAAATTTTTGATTTGATCCGAGAAAATTTCGGTCTTTATTTTTGGATCGCAAAATTATCTTGAATGAAGAATAATTTTCTTGGCTCAAGTTGAACTTTTAGTTTGGTTTTATTTATTTTTTATTCATTTTTTTTTTTTTTTACTTTTTATTTCTGGCGGTGCTTGGGGAAGAAATCTTATAACTCACCACCCGCAAACCGTTGCTTTGGTATAAATTTACTCGGTTGTACTTGAAATTGCGTAATTTATATTTCCACCCTCTATACCCCTCGTGTGGAGCCTTCAACCTACCTTCAGGAGGTTATAATTAATTACATTAAAGTTGCTAGGGGTTACGCTCCTGCCCTTATACCTACCCTTCCCGTATCTCCTTCTCTCCTTCTCTCCGTCTCTCCTTCCATCCTTCCTTCCTTTCAACGACGACTACGACGACGACGACGACGACAAGGATGAGAAGCCAGAAGTACAACGAATAGATAAACTCACGAACCCCAAGAATCCTGCACAGGTCCTTTTCGAGAAATTTTGCCCTTAATTTATTACCCACAAACCCGAAATCATGAAGGAAACGAATCCGTTATCTAGAATCTGTACACCTATTTTTCATATTACTATAACAGCGTGACGAAAATCCCCGTCATGTCACCTTTTTTTGGAGCAAATTTTATAAAAAAACAAAAAAAAAAAAAAAAAAATCAAGACAAAAAAGTTTACGAATAGTCGCAAAAATTTATCTTTGCCATTTCGTAATTTTCGATTTTTTTTTTTTTTTTTTTCAACTCTTTCTTTCTTCTATTTTTTGAAATTCATTAACTTGCTGCGCACCCTCTGACTCGCGCACGGTTATTAGACACGTAGGATTTTTATCCTATAATTTAGAATTATGCCGGGTAGGTTACCTATATATATATATAAATTTAATTGGGTGGTAATTTGAAATTATTTCCACACTGCAGGCATAGAGAGCGCAAAGTCTCTCCCTCTCTTGCTTCTTTTCTTTCTTTTCTTATTTTTTTTATTTTTTTTTTTTTTTTCTTCTCTCTCTTCACCTCCACGTGCTGCAATTTAGAGAGAAATTTGCTCCGGTTGAAGCAGCCTGAACCTTCTGCCCACGAACTCACCAGGATCGTACCTTTGTTGGTTTAGAACCTCGCATCTCACTCCTAAGACATCGCGAGATTTTACCTGAATTTAGCAAACAGAAATCTAGAGCACGAATTCATTCTAGCCCCAGTAAAAAAAAAAAAAAAAACAAAAAAACAATGTGGTTTTTTTTTTCAGATTTTAACGATCCCAAAATTTTTAATTTCTGATTTTTATTTCCAAAAAAAAAAAAAAAAGACGGAAAATAATTGCAGATGACCCACCGGTGAATCGATTTGGCTCAAATTTAAGTAAAGAAAAAAAAAAAAATAAAAATAAAATTGTATGTGTAAAAATGATGAAAAATCCATATAAATGAATTCGTACTGAAGAATAGAAAAATCTAAGAGCATAAATATGTTTTTTTCATGTTATTTTTTTTTTTTTTTTGTCTCCGATTGATTCCTTGGTACATAGTACACACATTGGTTAGTGAAAATCGCGTAGCTATTTAACTCAGTGAAACCAGACTACGTCTCGACGTCACTGAGAAAGAGATGAAAAATAAAGAAATATATAAAAATAGAGAGAGAGAAGGGAATAGAGGGAAGAGAGGGAAAGAGGGAAAAGAGGGAAAGAGGGAAAGGGATAGACTCTCTTAGAACTCCGTTAGTGTACCAGAGAGGGCCCCGTGCACAGCAAGAGATGGGAGAAACCGGTTTCATGGGTAACTACTCAGGCCAAGAACCAGCCAGAGAATACTCTGGCAAGACTCTTGGATTCAAACTCACCCGAGCCAACCATCCAACCATCCAACGAACCAACCAACAGCAAGAGGTTACTACAGGCCATCACCTAAAGTCCAAAGCTAAACCAACCCACCCTTCTTATTTCTTATTTTCCATCTTTCTCTCTCTCTCTCTCTCTCTTTTTTTCGATCAATTTATTCATCATTTCACTTCATTTCATAGTTTCACATACTAATTCCATCATAATACACATTACCACCGCGACTGGGTAATGAAAATCATATTTTTTCGATATAGTGTGCATAAAATTTAATTTTACGTGCACTGTGTCGAAAAATAACGTATGAAACTAGTGCGCGTGAAATTTTCACGCACTTGTTGCATAATATACTATTTTATCTCATTATACTTTGTCAACCACATTAATTGCGCGGAAAAGATTTTTCTTCCATTTCAGTCCATTTGATTTCAATTTCAATTTCAATTTCAATTTTATACGATTTGATGTGAAAAAAAAAAAAAAAAAAAAAAAATGCATGCATTCATCGTTTGTTTTATATGACCACTCAATAATTTTGGGGCTTATCTTCTTCGATTCGCAAAAAAAAAAAAAAAAAAAAAAAAAAATTTTGGTCTCTTTCTATTTTCGTGTCGAATCGAGGTTTTTTTTTTTCTTTCTTTATTTTTTGAAAAGCAATTTTCATCACCGCTCCATGTTTACCCTCGATCACGGTATACACAGGGGCTGGTTTGGTTGGTTAGTACTACTCTACTCCACTCTACTATACTCTACTCTACTCTACTCTGATATACCATACAGTGTACAGTGTACACTGTACTTACTCCCTGACTGTTTCCCTGCGCACGTGTCAAACGGAAGCTCCAGAGTACACCAATAAGCGATAATCCCTACCGAAGAGTGCACGGAGGGTGGTAAATCGCTATTATCTATAGGATGTACTCGACCGTAGGTACAGGGTTGAAGTACCGAATTTCAAAACCTCTGAACGGGAACAAAAACGCCGAATTCGTTAAAAACGATCCTCAATTTTCAGACACGTATACGTTTTAAGTTCAGAAAATTAAAAGACAGAAAGTCGACACCCCGAAAGTGCCAAAATTTCAAAAATTTCGGTCCTATCTCTCAGGATACACAGTAAAAAATTTTGTGTCATTTTTAACATGAAGTCTTGTGTTAAAAATTTGTGTGTTAAATATTTGACACTTTTTAACACAATACAATCAAATTGACACTAAAAAGTGTTAAATATTTAACGCAAACATTTTTATCACAAGACTTTATGTTAAAAATGACGCAAAAATTTTTACTGTACATGTAAATACAAAAAATATTTCAGTCTAATCGAGGCCCTCTTTACGGAAAACCATTCAAATCATGAGAAACTGGTAGTTTCCTAGTTTTTTCTCAAAAAATTTGTAGAAATGAAGTGAAAAAAAATTGATCGCAGTTGATCTTAGATGAATTTCAGATCACTTTAAAGGATTCTGGAATTCTTTAAAACCGTTTTAGAGCTTTCAAGTAAACTTTTAGAGTGAAAAAAGAAGAAAAAAAAAAGAAAGAGTATCTTTAATCGTATCAGCTACCTACGACGACGTATGACGTATGTAGTACCTACATACCTATTCTTTCATAAGCGTGAATGTGTTCATATACGATAGCGTGTGGGTATATGGGGGAATTCTATACCGGAGTATAAAAGAATAAGAAACGGTCAGGGGCCCCTGAGTTGCGGAGTTTTAATGGTGGGAGAGAGTCCCAGTCCAAAATGGCCTCTGCATTCCTACCTGAGCAGAGCAGGCAGGTAAGCAGGTAAGCAGGCGAGCAGGCGAGCAGGCAAACAGGCAAACAGCCAGGCGAGCGTCAACACACATGCGCAACGCACGTACGCGTGCAAACCGACCAACTACGACGACTACTACGACCTGGAGAGTTCAGTTCAGTTCCTTCTTCTCCTTCTCCTTCTCCTTCTCATTCTCATTCTCCTTCTCTTCCTTCGTTTCTTTTATTTTCCTTTCTTATCCTCGAGGAGATATTACACTCCGACCAACTCAGCTTACAAAACTTGTTTCTCGCTAAGATTCGTACTTGACGGACAAGGTGAGAATGGACGAGAACGGACGAACCGAATTTTGGAAATTTGTCAATTTTCAATGCCCATGTCAGAATTTGGCAGCCAGATATTGACGAGATAACAAAAATTGTTATGATCTCCGAACGTTCCCAAAAAATAGACGGTTTTATCTTACGTTCAAAAACCCATGCACCAATTTTTCTAAAATTTGATACCTAGTCTGTTCATTATCACGACTATCTGGGCGTCAAATTTCTTCCCAATCTGTCCATCCGTTCCAAAGTTATTTGCAGTGTTCTCATTCTTGGATTGAAAAATGGAGAACAACGCGGGTCGTACATTGATTGATCAGTTATTTTTTCGTCTGTCAAACTGGCCAGCAACATTCTTCAGCGAAAAACTGAACTATGAAATGACGTGATAAAAACGAGGCGAAAAATAGCAAACGTTAAACCCGAGGGATCGGCACGTATGGTACTTGCGGTTATTACCTCACTTCAAATATTGTGGAATACACCCTTGGTTATTCTCCTCTTATACGTATATATGGTCATAGTTTAACAGTTGGTTATAAGATGTGAGAACGAGAGATGAATGTGGTTGTCAGTAGGTTTTCGAAAAGTGATTTAGAAGATCGTCGATTTATGAAACCGATTTAAATATGATGAGGAAGAGGAGTATAAGAGGAAGAAGAAGAAGAAGAAGAAGAAGAAGAATGAGATTTTTGAACGAGTTCAATATATCTGCGGTTGAAAGCTCCGGGAGCTTTTCATCGCCTAAGAGCAGCAGCGACGCCCTAGCCGTTGCCACCCCGAAAGCCGAGACAGTGGTGCTGGTGCTGCTGCGGCTATACCTACCCCTGAATCAATAAATTGCGAAGCTAAGCCTTTTGCCTTACCTTTACGACCGGAGCTTTCACGCTTTCGCAGGAGATATTCTACGAGACAAAGAACCCGGAACCTCAGGAACAACGGTTAATGGAAGAAGAACTCTCGGTCCCTGCAGCAAGGTCTGGGTAGACTGCGGAAAGGGAAAGGGGAAAGGGAAAGGAAAAGGAGAAAGATGGATGTCATTCAATTTTTGGCTTTTTCCGGAAATCTAAAGTGATCCTAACCCACCAAACGACTCCCGTTTGTCACCCACCAGTTTTCCACCCTCCTCCTTCTACCTCTTCTTCTTGGACACGGTGTGTAGATCAGATCCGAAAATGGTGCTAAAAAGAGAATCGAGTAAATAAATAAATAAATGAGGAATAAGTATTTGTATAGAAAAATGGTATCTCGGTGTTTTATATCCTTAGTTTTTTGTTGTTTCATCAAGTGAGTGACGGTCAGGAAGCAATTCCGAACGTTGTTATCGTTCGTTTTAACAAGCGCCGGAGAATAAGAGAGAGAGAGAGAGAGAGAGAGAGAGATGCTGGTAAGGAGTAAGGAGTAAGGAGTCGTGACTGGGCGTTATATTATGGAGCGCAAAAGGCTGATAAAAAGGTGTAGGGAAAATGTTTCCTCTTGGTGTAACTGTCCCTGTTTACGATCTCAGTAGGTACTGGTTGTTTGACGACACGATGAACCAGCCCGACCACCGACCGTGTGCCGCAGCACATCCTGTCGCCTCAGTTATCCCAGGGGAGGTAAAGACCCGGCAGTCTTTCTCCAAGAGATGGGGATTCGCTTGCGATTCTCGTTTACCTTCGTTTCCTCGGATGGTAGAATCCCGGGTTGACCTGGTGCTGCTGCTGCTGCTGCTGCCGACGCGACGCGAAACCGTAAAGCTAGGTTTATAATCATGTTATCCTCTCACTCACTCACCCTACCGCCACTACCACCAACACCAACACCACCACCACCACCACCATCGTCACAGCGAACAACGACGCCCGACGGTAAATTTAGGTACTACCGCACCGTCCCAACGAGGGAGGGAACCAGTCGGTCCGACTGCCCTGATTGTTAACTCTGCTTAGTTACCGTAGAATTTAAACTGCCTACCCCGAGCTATTCGCTATTGTCATTCCAACCCCTAGCGTCGCTTATAACGCCGCGTTCTGTCTTCTCAACTATTTTCACGACCTGTTCCTAGATTTTTGAGTACCCACTCGACGGGGGCTAATTATCAGACACTCTTTTTTGCGATCAAAAAACAAACAAAAAAAAACAGCTTTTCGTTTTTGTACGCTGATATGACGATTGCGAGGGAGCTACCCTAGTTCTCTGACTTTTGTAGTATTCAAATGATGAGCTAGCAGATTTTTGAGCACCCGCTTGACAGGAGACAATTATGAGAGACAGATCCTCGACGAAATCGAAAAAAAGAAACTGAAGCTTTTTTTGCAACCCTGATAATATCTTTGATGCTACTGAAACGATCGATTCCAAATTTTGCACAGGCTGTTTTAGTGGAAGGCTGCTTTGACCCGATGTCTAATGAAATATTTATGCCATGCTTTCCGAGATATGTGAGTACCTAGTCTATTTATAAATTGAAAAACGAAGCCAGAGCGATCGATTCCAAATTGTTTTACTTGTTTTTGAGCACAGAGCTACTTCGAACTCTTTGAGACTATTTACGTATTGTGTTCCTAGATTTTCGAGTACCCACTTGCCTGGTATCTTACAATAAATTGATTTTTTATTTTCGTGATTTTCAAAAACCACACGAAAAAATTATATAAAATTTTTTAATATTTTTTCAATCTTCGATTTCTCTGAGAATCACTGAACCGATCTGCTCCAAATTTTGCGTGTATATATCTAGTATGAAGAGCTAAATTTTCCCCAATTCTTGTGCTGATCAACGAACCGGAAGTAGCAATACACCTGTGATAGTTCGAGAAGGAATGAGGCTATCGATGTGAAAATAAAATTTCGCCACTCTTCAGGAACCAAAAGACACGTTTTCGAGTAAAAAAGAGTCGGGATCTCCACCGTCCGAATATCCCATTATCTCAGAATTGGGTGCTTAATTCACAGGCGTGCTCGCGCTCTCCTCAATTCGGGCAAATCCCACGGGTTTCCTTACGCTTCGTCATCAACTTCGAGATTTGACAGTGACGGAGGAACGCGTTGATCGATCGAACGAGCGCGCGCACACCTTTCCGTCCTTTCTCCTTTCTCTCTCTATCTCTCTCTTTCTCTCTCTCTCTCTCTTTCTCTCTCGCCAGCTCCGATCTCGACATAGGTACGCGTGGGTCGTTCAAAAGTATAGGAAAGCTGGCAGAGGCTGATGCTGATGCTGATCCTGATGCTGATGCTGATGCTGATGCCGATGCCGATGCAAAGAGAACAACTTTGTACCCTGAAGCTAGATCGGCGGGAGCCCTTTGACGCTCACATCCCACGAAATTTCAATCATTTTCTATGGCCTAATAAACGCGTATGATCCGATTCTTCGAGTACCTAGACCTCCAGTATCCCGTTGAGTTCCGCCCTCAAAATCGTTTGATGTTTTCCGAGAATCTAGACATAAATTCATCTCGTTTATACAGTCTAAGCAACTAGCTTAATAGTATAAAAGATGAAAAAAAAAAAAAAAAAAAAAAAAAAGGAATGGAATGGAATGAAAAGGCAGCATCCTAACACATTCTCTAATTTGTGTATCCAATTAATTAGCTCAATTAAACGACTACTAAATAATCACCTCTCAACAAATATCTCATACCAAGAAACACGCTGTTTAGAATTGGAATTGGAATTAGAATTGGAATTAAAATTAGAGCTAAAGGTACCTATGTAGTTAAATTTGTGTAACTAAATTTCATTCAATTTTGAAAACGATTTAACTCCCTTTATTCCCAAACTTGATTAATTAATCATTGCTTCTGACGCCCCGATTAATTATTTTCGCAAAGCCATTTTTCAGCTTTTTTTTTTATTCCTCTCTTTATTTTATTTCTTTTTTATTTTTTTTTTGTTTTTTTTTTATCTTTTTTCGTTTCGTTTCGTTTCGTTTCGTTTCATGGGGGCAGAGTAGAGGAACGAAAATCTCTTTCCCGTGGGAAAGCAGCGGGTTTCCTTATTCACTATCCGCGGTATACTGATGTGTATAAAAAATGAATGAATTCATAAAATATGAAAAATATTAATATACATAAATGATACAGATTTAATTATATAGAAAGTAGATAACTTCGAGGACGAAAACCATTCTCTACGGGTATACATAACTTCCGGTTCGGTAGCCCGTGTACTTCTATTCCTCCACCTCCTCCTCCATCCTCCTCGGGGCATATCACTCTCTCTTCTGTCCCAAATGGAATTGCTAATGGGATTTAAATCTGAGCTAGCTGGATGACGGTCAGAGACTGGTTTTCGAGCCTGGTTAAACTTCCCTAGGTTATAGTCCATCTAGTCCACCTAGTCTACGCGGGCTTTTGGCTAGATTTGCTGGTTTGACTCGTATAACGATCCCGAAAGCTCTGCGGTAACAGTTTCTTGGATGACTGACAGACTAAGGGATTATCGTAGAGTATGCGAGGAATACCGCGCATAAAATTATGTCATTTCGTCCGAAAGTCATCGATGCCATTTGAAGTTTATCTCTATACTCAATTTTCTTCTGGATTTTACATTTCTATATTTATATTTAAATTTCTCTCTTATAAGGGCAGCAAAAGTTTCATCAAAATTTTTCCTTTTTTTTTTTTACCATCTTTGTTCTCATCTTCCTCATCCCACTGCGGTGCTGTTGCTGTTGCTGTTGCTGATGCTGATGTAGAGTGGAAACGTGCTTTTATCAATATTTTAATATTAAAACGAACGGGAAACGGTTTTCTTCAACTGAGGAAAGGAACAAAGAGTGATGGACGAAAGGTGGGGGATGAGGAGGAGGATACGAAATATTCCCTTATTTATCATAATAACGACGCGTTGACGTACATACATGAATAATGATCACACTTCGACGGTTCAAACAGTTCGAATTTCACCATTCTGTGAAATTTTCCCATGTTTTTTTTTTTTTGTTTTTTTTCTTGTTTTTTTTTTTTAATTTTTTGGGGCTCTCGGGGTTTTCCAATGTTCTGAACTTCGACCTTGTGAATTTTGAAAATTCAAAACCTCAATCCAGTATCGCGATGATCAACTGAGAACACGACGATTTATCACCCATTCGTACCCAAGAAAAAAAAGAAATTCTTCCATTTCTCTATCTACCTCGATTTAATGTATATACGAGGTACACCTACGTATATCGTGACCCTGTTTTTTTCGTTGCGTGTCTTCTCGCGTACTTTTATATATATATATATATAGAAACCCTCCAGCCCTCCAGCTCCCCAGCCTTTCGGTTCTCCAGCCTTTCGGTTCTCCAGCCTTTGGCCTCTGGGTGCGCCTATACCCTCGCCACACATTTTTCCAAGTCAAGGAAAACCTCTGCTGATTTATCGAGGAGAGAAAAAAAAAAAAAAAAAAAAAAAAAAAAGTAGAGAAAAGCGTAGAGATGATAAAAAAAAAAAAAAAAAAAGTAAATGTTTTTCCTGTCTTCTCTTCACTTTTTTTTTTTTTATTAATTTTTTTTTTTTTTTATTATTATGTAATTTAATTTTTTTCTCTTATTTACTTCGATTTGAACAAAAAAAAAATCAGAAAAAAAAAGAACACACACGCGGAAGAGATAATCCTTTGCTAACGCGAAAAAGTGAAAAAGAGAGAAAATCTATATTTTCAAAGTCGATTATGTATGCCGCCGCGTTGATTAAAATCTTGGAAATTGAAATTTTCCCTCATATTTTCAATCCTAAAATCAAAAACGCGCAAAAAGTTTGTTCGCTGCGCTTTGATCATACAACAAAAAAAAAAAAAAAAAAAAGACGAAAAAATAATTACTTTCCTAAGAATACAGATTTTTAATTTTACGACATTTTCACATTCTTTTTTTTTTTTTTTTCATTCCTACTTTTTTCCTCATTTTCTCTTCTTTTCTTTTATTTTCTTTTCATTTTTATTTTTCTTTTATTTTTTATTTTTTATTTTTTGCTTCTGTTCTAATGACTCGCAGCGCGGTAGGTATGTAGCTAAGTAACGAAAGTGAGATCAGAGGGGTGTAAGGGGATGATGCTGAGGGTATACCCTGGCAGGCGTATACATAAAACTTGGGCAGAATAGAAGGAGAACTGAGGAGAGTAAATTTCCCTTGAAATGGGCGATAAAGTATAAACTTTGAACATTCGAGGTGTGTTCTAGAAGGCATTAGCACAATTCCGTCATCATTTCGCGAACTAAAGTTCCTCACTCCTCTTCCCTCTTTCCTCTTTCCTCATTCCTCTACTTTACCTATACCATGGTCTTCTTCTTCTTCTTCTTATTATTATTATTATTATTATTCTTGTTCTTCTCTTTCCAACGTCACCTAGCTGGCTGACTACCTAGCGACACCTCAGAAAGTATAGTACCTTATACCTATACATTCTAAGTTCAACAAACTTTTCCTCGTTTTCTCTCATCCTCCATCTGATCATCACCATCATCATCATCATCTTATTTTTATTCTTTTTTTTTCCACTTTTCATTCGTACTACAAACGACAAAATTTGTCCAAAAATTTGTTCTCATATTATATTCGAAAGAAATAAAAGAACAGATAGCGTTATTCAAAAACTTGTTTTTGACCTGTTTTTTTTTTTTTTTTTTTTGCCATTTTTTTTTTTTTTTTTTAGGATTTCGAAAACCAAAGAAGTGGAAGAAAAGCACAGATTTTATAATATTGGAAAAACGTTCTGCTTTGAGCTTTTCTGATATTCACTATTTTTTGTTTTTTTTTTTTTTGTTTTTTTCACCGATTTGTTGGGATTCTGAAAATCGAGATGTAGAAACAGATTAGATACAGAAAAGCACAGATCGTATAGTAATATTGGAAAAATGTTCTTCTTTGTGCTTTTTTTATATTCTCCATTTTTTTTTTTTTTTTTCTCCGATTTGTTGGGATTCTGGAAATCGAGATATATATAGAAAACGAGTAGATAGAAAAGCACAGATCGTATATAATATTGGAAGAACGTTGTTCTTTGCGTTTTTTCGGATTTCTTTATAGTCCGAATTTGTTGGGATTCCGAAAAGCAAGAAATAAAAGCACATCATATACTATATATCATAATATTGAAAGAAGCGTTGTCTTCTCTGTGCTTTCTATATCATCATAATATTTTTATTTATTTTTTTTGCGTCCGAGATTTCCGTTGAGATTCTGAGAATCGCGAATACGAGAAGAATAGAGTAAAGCACGCAGACAGATTTTGGTATTGAAGAAAAAACCTCGTCAATTATTTTTTTATTTTTTTTTTTTTTTTTCAATATTTTTTCCCCCAATCTTTACGCTTGGTTGGATTTTGTCTGGATTCGGAGAACCAAGAGAAATAAGATTACAAGCACTAAGTACTAGTATCGAAATTTTCAAGCAACATTTTTTTTTTTTTTTTCCCCATTTCTGCGAATTCAGAAAATAAAATCGAGGAAAAATGAATAAAGAGGAAGGAACGAAGAAGAAGAAGAATAGGGAAGGAGACGGACAAAAAAAAGTGATAATAATGAATGATGAGGGCGATAGGTATAAGCGGGAAGGAATAGACGGAACCAAGGTGGATGAATTCGACTAAAGCGAGGAAAGATGATTTCATAATCTTTTGTGGGAGTTTTGTGGCGGGGGCTGAATATAAATGGGAGAAAAATGAGCTTTTATCAATATAGAGGAGAAGAGGAGGCTGTGCCGAGCTGGTAGGACGACAGGGACGCCCGATGAGCTGTACGCTCCTCTTCTCTTCCTTTCTCTTCTTTTCCTTTTCCTTTTCTTCCTTTCTTTCTTTCCTCTTGAATCAGAAACCGAGAGAGAGAGAGAGAGAGAGAGAGAGAGAGGGAAATAGTGGAGCTGAGAGTTTATCAAATGTCATTTTCGTTTTTCTATCATAAATACTTCTGTTACCTTTATGAATAGCGAGTAGGACCGAGTTGGAGAAGAACCGAGGCAGAAAGGTTGTCCATCATAAATGCGGCGGTGTTCTCTGCTCTCTGCTCTCTGCTCTCTGCTCTCTGCGGTACGTTCTTGAAAGTGGAAAATTCATGAATTTATTGTGAACGAACTTTTACCATACCCGGAATATAAAGGAAAGAATAAAGTAGAAATATAAGAATAAAAATAAGAATAAGAATAAGAAAGAAGGGAAAAGAAAATCGAATAATTCTTTTCCTATATAGATACGAATTGCAGTCGAATCCACGACGTTTTACCCCCACCTAATTTTATCGTCAATTTTCTCACTCCTTTTCATCAAATAGGTGCCAACTTCCTCTAAATCTGAATTCTCAGACTGAGTAACTCAAGTACAACTTTTTCGAATTGGGTCATGTACAGACGATTTCAAAGACTTTGAGACTTAGGAAGAATAGCCAAACCTCCGATACTTGAAATTCTCGCATCTGAACCAATAATTCTGGTCAAAAAGCAATCGGTGCGCAAAATTCGATTTTTCGTGCCTATTTAGCGTGTGCAAAGTAATTACTTTTTTCACTAGTGCGAGAAACGGGGACTTTGCACACGCGAAATAGGCACGAAACTATGAGCAACTAGTGCCGGAATTACCAACTTTGCGCACTAGTTGCACAATGTATACGATATCGTTCTCACATGGCAAAAAAAAATCCGAAAAATAGATCAACATTTACGGAGTTTCAATTTTCTGAACTTCTTCAACGTTTGTCAAAATTCGGAATTCAGAATTTGTGAAAACTTATTCTTGTATACAGTTTAATGTGAATAAATAAAAATAAAAAAAATTAATGTAACCAAAGAAATTTCGAAAGGTTGGTCAGTGAAGGAGTAGGCATAAAGAGGCATATGTTGTATAAGGTAAGAAAGAAAGGAGCAAAGAGTGGATGGAACTTGTTCGACCGGATGATTAGAGGCTCCTGAAGTCTCGAGGAATGCCCAACTCGTCCTATCCTCTAATGGCCCTTTGAGATAAGAACCGGGGATGCGTCTAACGAAAATTTAAAATACCAGACATCCCTCTCTCATTCGTTCGTTTTTTTATTTTTTATTTTTTATTTTTATTTTTTGTCGAAGTGCCTGTGAGTGGAGTCCCCTTCGGTTATCGCTTTAACTCAACAATATATATTTCATCTGTCACCAGGCTCTTTCGGTGTTCGGTAAATTGAGGAAAAAAAAAAAATGATCAAAAATCAGATTCGATTAATTCCTAACAAAATTTTATCACATAAAATCTTGAGAATCCCGAAACTCCTAAAAGAATACAAAAATAATGAGAAAATGTGTTTGCCATCTTTCTGCATGGGAATAATTGCTATCGTCTCAAACCACAATTCTGTCTTCTCTCTGCCTGCTGCATTATATAGGTACCTAAAGATCCGAAGACTAAGACATTGCAGTGAATTTTAGTACAGAGTATAGTACAGGGTTAAAAATGTTTACTAGAATCTAGATAATGGATATCGTGGTTAATCTACGTGTCGATGGTATCTGTTCATTGGTCTACGAACCATGAGGGGCCATGAAGATACTTTATTCCTATATCTATCTACCGCGCATAGTATAGGAGAATATAGAGAGAATATAAGCGAGAGGAAGAGAGAACCCTCCCTGGGCCCCGGGTATAGTTAGGCTTTGAAACGTTAACTGCTGTTGTTAGTACTGCACACTGATCGCTGATAACAGTTTCACCGCATTTACAGTCTACCAAGTCGATTTTCTCACTCCTCCTTCTATTCCTATTCTTTATACCTCAGCTGATCAATACATGAAAAGGGTAATCATAATTCGAACTTGAATCCGGAAACGGTTTGGGTTCTGCAACCTAATCCGCGGCACCGTTGATGTGAACATCGAAATATTTCATCATTAGGTCGAAACTAGAATTACACGCAAAAAACAGTGCTATCGAATTTACTCTGTGAGCAGTAAATATATGGACAGCACTTTTTTGCAGTAGAAATTATCACAATTATTCTGGTAACATTCACTCGTATAGACATTGAATGCCACTTGATCCAATGTACCCAATACTAGAATTGTGATAATTTCTACTGCAACAAAGTGCTGTCCATATATTATTCACTGCTCATAGAGTAAATTCGACAGCACTGTTTTTTGCGTGTATTACTCTTCACGGTTTCACTGATTTTCTTCATAGTCGGATTGAACTTTCTGCGAGAGATCCGAGTTCCTTTTTCTTCTTCTTCTTCTTCCTCTTCCTCTTCTTATTCTTCTTTTCATTATTTTTATTCATAGTAGTTGAGGGTTTCAATTAATTAGAATTACTACTTACTTAGAATTACGAAACTAGAATTACACGCAAAAAAACAATGCTGTCGAATTTACTCTGTGAGCAGTAAATATATGGACAGCACTTTTTTACAGTAGAAATTATCAGTAGTAATATCACAAGACCTTCAAAATTATCGGATATTTCCCGATTGTTTTGCTGCGTGGCATCGAGAGGGCTAAGTTTTGCAGATCTAAAATCACGAGCGCGCAGCGCGAGGGATTTTTGTGCAAAACTTGGCCCGTTCGTTGCCACGCAGGATCAAAACATGAGGGAAATAACCGATTCATTTTGAAGGTCGAGTGGTATTCGACGGATTATTTTTCGCATTCGGATTTGGCCAAGCAGAGAGCGGCAGGTTGGAAAAAATTAGAAATTATTCACGAATTTCTCTGACTTTTATCACGGTATTTGACAGTTATAAAAACATTTGCAAAGCTAGAGGTAAATTATCAAAAGCTGTGGGTAAATTATCAGTATAATAACGAATTGGGATGTCCTTCACATCATCAAATACCGCGCTCTGATTGGCCAGAATCCGAATGCTAAAAATAATCACAATTATTCTGGTAACATTCACTCGTACAGACATTGAATGCCACTTGATCCAATGTACCCAATACTAGAATTGTGATAATTTCTACTGCAAAAAAGTGCTGTCCATAAATATTCACTGCTCATGGAGTAAATTCGACAGCACTGTTTTTTTGCGTGTACTCTTCACTGTTTCACTGATTTTCTTCATAGTCGGATTGAACTTTCTGCGAGAGATCCGAGTTCCTTCTTCTTCTTTCTCTTCTTATTCTTCTTATTTTTATTCTTTTTATTCTGTATGCATACATGCATAGTAGTTGAGGGTTTCAATTAATTAGAATTACTACTTACTTAGAATTACGAAACTAGAATTACACGCAAAAAAAACAGTGCTGTCGAATTTACTCTGTGAGCAATAAATATATATGGACAGCACTTTTTTGCAGTAGAAATTATCACAATTGTGGTAACATTCACTCGTATAGACATTGAATGCCACTTGCTCCAATGTACCCAATACTAGAATTGTGATAATTTCTACTGCAAAAAAGTGCTGTCCATAAATATTCACTGCTCATAGAGTAGTAAATTCGACAGCACTGTTTTTTTGCGTATACTCTTCACTGTTTCACTGATTTTCTTCATAGTCGGATTGAACTTTCTGCGAGAGATCCGAGTTCCTTCTTCTTCTTTCTCTTCTTATTCTTCTTATTTTTATTATTTTTATTCTGTATGCATACATGCATAGTAGTTGAGGGTTTCGATTAATTAGAAAGAGATAAGGAAGACTGCCAGCTTCCACTTCGAACCAACCAACCAACCAACCAACCATTCTTAGTACGTTTGTGTGCGCATGCTGCATGCTAGCTGCTGGGTTGCTACTCTCTTATCTCGGGAGAAACTCTCATCGCATTTTTGCTCCTATTCTATGTAACCGAGAAGCATTCAGAGACGAGAAATACAGAGAGAGAGAGAGTAAGAGAGATGAGAGGAATGGAATGAAATGGTATAGAATGGAATGGATAGAGCCGAGGTTGAACCCCGTAGCTGGTAGGTAAGACCGGTAATTGCAATAGCTATAATTAATTAGCTGAGATAATCCCGTGGTTGGATAGCTGCAGTTCTCTGGTTTGGTGGTGGCTGCCGTTTGTATATATGCGTGACACTTTTTACAATCCTTCTTTTTCTTCTTCTTTTTATCATTTTTTATTTCTTATTCTTGTCTCATAGCTTTTTAAAATTTTTTTTTTTATTCTCAAATTCTTTCATATCTTAGTTTACGATTTCTGATCTAAAGTCGAGATCCGGTTGCTGCGCGCCCTTATATCGTTTTTTTTCCAACCGAATGCAGGGTGCGAGAATGAGCAAAATGAAAAAAGAAAAAAAAAAAAAGAAAAAAAAAATGTGGGTTCTATATTCGGGGGCTGCCACGTTATTATAGAAATAGTGAAAAAAGGGTGTAAAGTATACATTATGCATGGAGGCAGAAAGGCATTATACAAGGGTGTGTACCCTTACACGCCTTATACCATTACCGATGTATGTATGCAGATCGCATAGTAGTGGTTACCCTCCAGGCTACTACAGCCTCCGGCCTCCTCCATACCCCTGAAACCTCCAGGTTTTACTCGATTTCTATTTTTTTTTTTTTTTTTTCTGTTTCCTTTTTCTTCTTTTTCTCTTTTCGTTTTTTTGCACATCTCATCCCGAGCACTGCGCACTCACGAACCAAAAACCCCTGCTAACACGTAAATATTTTAGATATAGTAGAATTTCGATTTCAAATTCTCTGACGGACGTACTACTGCAGCAACAGCAGGGTCTCTATAATCCTTAGTATGGATATAGAGGAGAAAAAAAAAAAAAAAAATGTTCATCCTTCGTATATATAGTTTTACCCTAAATATGTAAAAAAAAAAAAAAAAAAAAAAAAATTATCTCATTTTCTTTCGTTTCGCAATTAATTTTTTTTTTTATAAACTTGAACAAAAATTGGTATATTTTTTTTTTTTTTTTTTGTTTTCGTTTCTCGTATGAAATTAGCGAAACTTATGGTTGTTTACCTACTTTCGTATACGTACGTACGTTGCCAGCACTGGATTAAGGGGGGGGGGCTAAGGGGGCTAAGGGGGCTGCAGCCCCCGGGCCCCGTGACCTGAGGGGCCCCAATTTCTCAATTTTGTACACTCACAATTCAAAGATAGGGGCCCTGGGAGGTCCTTTAGGGCTCCTTAGCCCCGGGCCACCTATGATCTTGATCCGGCGCTGTACGTTGCTTCAATATTGTACAATATTATACCTACATCGTATAATACAGTTATATACGATGAAATTATTTTCACGCCCTGCATCAAAGAACAGAAACGAATTACCGCGTGCTATTAAACTGTGTATACCTGATATCGTACGTGTACTACGCGATTACGGCAAAAAAATAAAAAATAAAAGAATAAAAATAAAGAGGGAAAAAAAAAGAAAAAGTAAAAATAAAAATAAAAATAAACCGGTACCCACGTAGCTCTACCGACGCCGACGACCTTATGGCACTTTTACATGCGAACTCTTGATTCCATCTGGCGCCACACCTTTGCACGAACTAATAATTAGAGACACCTATGCTCGCCTGCCCTCCGCCTAAACTCTTTCATTATTATTATTATTATTATTGATACTATCATTATTATTATAATTATTATTATTAATATATAATATCGTAACGAGGCTGGTTTTTTTTTTTTTTTTTTTTTTTTTTTTTTTTTTTCCGAATTCTGACGTGAAAATCGTAGTTTCATATATTTTCACCCCGTCGAAAATCGTTTCATGAAGTTGAAGTTCGTAACGCGTTAACGTAACGAAATAATTGGGGAAATTTCTTGATTTTAAAAACAGCAAAATTTGGTCCATAATTTCCCGAATTTAGTAAAACACACTTGTCTCTCCTATTTGGCAACACTAACATGACGTTTGAGTCATGAAATAGTGAATTTTCTACAAAAAATTGTGTTACGTTAATTTTGCGAACTTTAACTTGATAAAGTTTCTTCGATTTTCAGAAATTGGAATAAAAAAAAAAAAAAAAAAAAAAAAGGAAAGAAAAAGCTTTGAAGCGAGTTCCGGCGCTAAGTGACGTTCGATTGTTTCTCATGTTAGAAAAATTTTTACCTCTCTACTTTTCTTGTGCAGGATAGACTGTGGGGTTACGATTGCGATTGTGTCATCTAAGGAAAGCCGTTTATCTTACTCTCGGTGTAGGACATATACCTAACTGGTGGAAGAAGATAGTAGCTAGTATCAGTGTAGCATAAAACCTATAGGAGTTAGAAATTCTAATTTTTCGTTTCGTCGTCACATCTTGAAAAATAGATTGAAAATTTTTTGAATTTTCAACCCTTCGAGAGGTTTTGGAAATTTATTAAAATTTATTCAAAGTATACACAGGAAAAAGAGGTCAACTTGAGCCAAGAAAATTATTCTTGATTCAAGATAATTTTGCGGTCCAAAAATGAAGACCGAAATTTTCTCGGACCAAGAAAATTTTCCAAATTTTCCAAATTTTCTTGGTTCGAGAAAATTTTTGATTTGATCCGAGAAAATTTCGGTCTTCATTTTTGGACCGCAAAAATTATCTTGAATTGAATTTGAATTGAATTAATTGAATTGAATTGAAAATTTTCCAAATTTTCTTGGATCGAGAAAAATTTTTGATTTTATCCGAGAAAATTTCGGTCTTCATTTTTGGACCGCAAAATTATCTTGAATTGAATTTGAATTGAATTAATTGAATTGAATTTGAATTGAATTAATTGAATTGAATTTGAATTGAATTAATTGAATTGAATTTGAATTGAATTAATTGAATTGAATTTGAATTGAATTAATTGAATTGAATTTGAATTGAATTAATTGAATTGAATTTGAATTGAATTAATTGAATTGAATTTGAATTGAATTAATTGAATTGAATTTGAATTGAATTAATTGAATTGAATTGAAAATGTTCGAGAAAAATTTTTGATTTGATCCGAGAAAATATCGGTCTTCATTTTTGGACCGTAAAATTATCTTGAATTGAATTTGAATTGAATAAATTGAATTGAATGGAAAATTTTCCAAATTTTCTTGGTTCGAGAAAAATTATTGATTTGATCCGAGAAAATTTCGGTCTTCATTTTTGGACCGCAAAAATTATCTTGAATCAAGTCAACCTTTCTTTCTGTGTACCTATAAGTGAGAATATAATTTCGAATCAAGAAGGAAATGCGTATAAGAAAATTCTTTTATGGGGTTGATGTTCAATATGCGTTTTTAAATATAGTAAATGGTGAAAATTCTGCGGGGGGATGACGATAGGGGTAAGTGAAACGACGTTTTTGAATGGGTAGCTCGTTTCCTGTTAACTAAATTCCCAGACTGACGTTATACCTACTTCCTCGCTGGAACCGCGGGTAGAACGGAAACGAGAGAGGAAGAAATATCAACAGTAAAGTGCTAAAATTAACGAGGTATACTACAATATATATATATATATATATATATAGTATATACAGAGAGAAACGAGTGCGTTGATGAGAGGAGGATGATAAGAGGATGAAATAGGGGCTCAAAAAATATATAGTATATAGCGAAATATTTTATCGTCCAATTAGAAAAATTATAGATTTATTTTTTATACCAATAAATTTTGTGTCATTTTATTTTTCTTGTAGATTTCATTTTTAGATTAAATTACAAAACGGTTATAAATTATTTCTCTCTCTCTCTCTCTCTCTCTCTCTCTCTCTCTTCTTCTTCCGAACTTTCCACCGCTATTTTTTCAACCCCTAGTGCATTAAGAAACTTGCAGCATCTAACTTTCGCGTAAGCTTAAATCCAAAGCTGGGAAACCCCTGATCGAACCTAATCACCATATGCAAATTATGGGGCTACTGTATAGGGTAAGGGTGCATTTATCTAATCGATACTTCTTCGGGTCGATACAGAAGCACGGTTCCCTTTTATGAAAGATAAAAAGGGTAGGCATTGTGGTTTTTCCTTTTTCTTTCTCTTCTAATCTGACATTTTTTTTTTTTTTTTTTTTTTTTCGAATAGAAAATAGAAATAGATAATAGAAAAAAAAAAGAAAAAAAATTAACAGCAAAATTATGATGAAGATAAAAGCTTGAAGTTGAAATTTGCGAAATGCACTCGAGACTGCACAACGACTGACTCTCTGTTATCTTTATTTCTCAAGGTACTATACTATAGCCACCCTCTGTGAACCTACCCCTTATGAAATATTGGCCAGCAGTTTCAGGCCAAGGCAAGTCGTCTTAGCTCCTTTTATTCCCCTGCTATACCTTATGGTTTTTTTTTTTTTTTTTTCTCCCTTTTTCATCCCCCTTTCGTATTTTCCTTTTCTTTTCTTCCTTCCGCATTCCCGTCTTCATTTATTCGCAGTACGTATCGAAGACCTTTTAAATCGTATAAGAATAAAGAAAAGAAAAGAAAAGAAAAGATGAATTAACACGGTTATCGGGTATCCAGATCTTCCAGTCCTTTCTCGCACCACGAATGTTAAAATCGACGATACAACGCTTTACCGATTTAATTTCACCACGAATCGGGGGTCGTTTTAAAGCTGAAAGAACGCCCTTCATTTTGAGTACCAAGATTGCTATTCTAACTCTAACCGTTCCGGAGATATACGACTTCAAAATCCGTTGAACATTTTTTTTTTTTTTTTTTTTCTTTTTTCTTTTTTAGTGGGGAAAAAGAAACGAACCAGAATAATGTGAGTTGCGACAATTAATTTTATACCAAAATTTGATTCTTTTACTCGATTCTCTTTTGTTTTTGTTTTTTTTTTTATTGTAGTGTATAAGACGTATGTGTATTATATATACAGCAGACCCGGAAATCGCTGACTTTGCCCGGGATTTTCTTATTCCCCGATCTTTCTCCACCTCCACCTCTTCCTCTTCCTCTTTCTCTTCCTCTTCAACTGGCACCTTGCAACACACAGTATAACGCGCGAATGCGAATCGCACCGAAATAGAAAGAGAGAGTGGAGATTGAGGAGGGGAATAAGAATGGGAATGGGAATGGGAATGGGAATGGGAATGGGAATTGTGGAATGGGGGAATGGGAGCCGCGAAAAGCGTCGCCATTGTGCTCAACGACGATTTAGTGTGGCCAAGCCAAAAAAGCGAGGAAGTGACAATGCGATCTTCGCCTCCGATATGGAATTGCCAGCGTTCCTTGCTGCCGCCCTGTGTATAATCGACGTCGAATCAGCATAGTTGTTCCTCTCATCTCCCACTTATTTTATTCACATTTTCTATCCGTTGCAGCAGCCAGCGAATCTGGATCGCAAAAATCATTTATTTCTTCATATTATTATTATTATTATTATAACAAAATAGAAAATTAATGAATGTATGCGCGAATTTCAAATTTCGGAGGTTTGACCCTTCGGATTTTCAGATTCCGCAATTTTGAACCTCCGGGACTTTTGATATTCGCAACTCAAATTTTTGGATGAAAAAAAAGAGAAAAAAAGAAGAAAAAAAATTGCGTTCGCTGCATCCCTTCGCATAGGATTTAAAGAAACGATAAACTTTCGAGGGTTGGGTTGTACCCACGCTTCCATTGATATAGAGAAAATTTGATTTTCCCTCGTCGATTTTAGGGGTGAAACGGGGCAAAACGGGGGTGGAGTTGAGTGGAATGGGGCAAAAGAGGAAAAGAGAGAGAGAGAGAGAGAGAGAGAGAGAGAAAAGAAAAAAAAAAAAGGAAATATCCCTAGCTTATCTCCATTGCCCAGAAATCGAGAATAAATTTTAAAAGGGTCTCCTGCGGTGATTCAGTGCCTATATATATAGTATATGGGATATTTCAGCTCAAATCACAGGGCCATCGGCCAGACCGCTCTCGATTTTGACAACGTCCTTGTATTTTTTATTTTTTATTTTTTTTTTCGTACTTTCATGCCCAAAATTGAACCTTAATTTTTTTTTCTCGTATTTTTGAAAGAAAGAATAAAAAAAAAAAAATACTAGTTAATCTCGGAACAGGGTTAAACCCCGTTTTGGACAAGGTCACATATATTTTATGGTAAGGTAAAAGCTCGGGTCAAGAATGACCAGGGGCGTTTTTAGCTCCAATTTAAATATGAATTCTGATTTTAATATGAAATTGAAATTTTGGAGTAGGAATTTTATCACGAATCAAATCAACTCTTCTCTTCTCTGCTCTATAAACAATTAATATTTATTTAGGGTCTGGCTAATCAACCTGCAGCCTTTGTCAATTATTCTCCACATGCTACATACGTATATGAAATTTCAGAAACCAAATTAAATAGCAACTAAAATATTTCGACTGATATTAATTTTGCACCCGAAAAATCTACAATTTTTTTTTTTTTTTTTTTTTCTTTCATTTTGTCATAAATTCAAGGATCCAAAAATCCAAAAGAATAATGCGAGTGAAAATTTGAATTTTTGAACAAATTTTTATTGTTTAAAAAAAAAAAAAAAATAAACAAAAATAAAAATACATCAATATTGATCCTTTTTTTTTCTCTGATTTTATTTTTGCAGAGAGGTATGACACGGCTTATGAGTGCGAAGGAAAAACGCTTAAAATCGAGTGCGCCGAGGGTGAACTGATACATCTGATAAGAGCTAACTACGGAAGATATTCCATAACGATATGCAACGAACATGGGAATACCGACTGGAGCGTGAACTGCATGTCGACAAAGTCTTTGCGAGTCCTTTTCGAAAAGTGAGTGAAAATAATAATAAGAAGAAGAAGAAAAAAAAATTTTTTTTTAACTAAAAATTTTTATTTTCTTTAAATTAATTACTAAATTTATTTACATTATAATAAGTGGCTATTTTTTTCCCCGTACTTTCCGAAAATCCAAAAAGAATTATTCAACTTTGTTTTTACCACTTCGATCTTTCGATAGTCAAAATTCAAGAAAAAATAACATTTTTTTATTTTCAATCATAGAAAAAAAAAAAAAAAGGTCAGCTTTAAATTCAAAATAGTCAAAATTCCGGAAAATTTTGATTCATTTTTCAGCATGTGAAGACAAAAAATAATTCATTCTAGTCGAGACCCTCTTTACGGAAAATCACATTTTATCTCATTTTTATTTTCCAAAAACTAAATTTCTAAAATTGATTGAAATATTTCCGAATTATTTCTGATGTTTTACAAACTGGTCATTATACTCGTTTGAATCGTATTATCAGATAGAAATTATTTTAATCACGTAGTTTTTTTTTTTTTTCTTTTTTCTTTTTGTTTTTTTTTTTTTTCAACTACCTACTCTTTTTTTTTTTGATCTTGATCATATTAACGGGGGATGTAGATTAAAAGAGTCGAGTGCTTTGTCAGCGGATATTCACCCTGTATCCTATCTGACTTGACTATTCTTTTTATCTACACCCATACCGATAATCCGTTTTGAAATTCAATCGATTTTTATAATCACTGTATGCAATCTTGAATATCTCACCGACCCTTATAAACTCCTCATACATACACCCTGCATTTTCCCTTGCTATTCGTCCCTAGTATCTGTAGGGTGATAGTTTTTATATTAATATTTGAGAAAAAAAAAAAAACCGAAAATTGTAGAAATAAAAAAAAGAAAATCGACAGTTTTTGATGAGATGTTAATTTTTTTTTTTTTTTTTTTTTGTTTCTAAAAACAATGCAATCCATAGATTTCTATCAATTTTTTCACCTCTCGCTGTCATTTATTCAAATGAAAATAAGAAATAATAATTTTGAGAAAAAAAAAAAAAAAAAAAAAAAAATTAATACAAGGCCAGTTGATTTCTTTGTAAAAATTTGAGTTTCTATTATTTATCATTTTTTTCTTATCTTGTTTTTCTTTCTCATTAAAAACGCGAGTGGTTTATAATATAATTCATTGTTCAGTAATAATGAAAATAATTATCATCGTTTAAATTTCACTTGTTTTTTTTTTTTTTTTTTTTTTTTTTTTTCTTTTTGTAGAAAATAATACATATTATATATGTGCTTCGTGAAAATTGCCTGCTAATGCAGTGTATTTCTTTCTACTGTATGTGTCCGTCTATATACTTGTCATAATATATATGTGTGTCTTCACTCCCCTAGTATATTAGTTGACTTGCCTTTTTCACGTTTTTTTTATATATGTAACGTATTTTTCGTTTTTTTTTTTTTCCTGTTTTTTTTTTTGTTTTTTTCTATTAATTTAGAATGTCTTCATCTTTCGTGTGTGTCTATATTATATATGTATAAATATTTTTTTCTTACTTCCTTTAACCTTCCTCATTTTCCCGCTGACAAAAAAAAAAAAAAAAAAAAAAAAAAAAAAATCAATCCTTATTCTTCCGTTTTTGAAAATTATCTCCTACGGATTGTAAACGGAATTGATTTCGGTATTAATAATTTTTAATTGGAAAAAAGAAAGAAAGAAAGAAAGAAAAAATCTGAATCTGTTCTCTGACTTGTGGGAATTTTCTTTCTTTTTCTTTTTTCTTTTTTTTTCTTTTTTTTTTTTGGTATACGTAAAATTTCCTATCTACCTGTGCACAGTAAGATTTTCGTTGAGATAATGTAATAAAAATATCAAGGAAGAAGAAGAAAAAAAAGAAGGAATAGAGTTAAAAAATAAAATAAAAAATGAAACGCAGAACAGAAAAAAAGAAAAAGTTAAAAATAAAAAAAAAAAAAAAAACGATAAAAATCTTTCCTTTACTTCCCTTGACGCGATTGACGTGCGTTCGGTATAACGATCAGTGACTGACGATGTGAAAAAATTTCCAGGCTACGGATCGAGGATTGCTTTCCTTTGAAAAGAGCCTTTGAACTCTCGAGGGAAAAGAATATTCAGACTATATACTATATATAAATTTTTTTTTTTTTTTCTTCTTTTTTTTATATTTATTATTATTTATTTTTATTTTTATTTTTTACAAAAAAATAAAAAAAGATAAAAAAAAAAAAAAAAAAACGGAAACTGAATAATCAAAACCCGTATAATCTCACGTAACCAATGAATATATTAATAAATGAATTAATTTACAAATATATGAGAGGATTTTTTTTTTTTGTTTTTCTCATCTTTTTTTTTTTTTTTTTTTTGTCTTCTTTTTTTTTCGTTTATTACATGAATTGAAAGTAAAAAGGGTACCTATTATAATCCATTCTGAGTATAGACGTAATTATATATATTCATTTTCGAAAAGAACCGAGATTCAAAATCCAAAATCCAAAATCCGAAATCCAAATCGCATGATGATTCCTTTTATATGTATAATTGAAATGAAATTAATTTTAGTTTGGTGGTATGAAAATGGTTATTATGTACATCGATTTCATTTTTACTTATTCGTTTTTAAATATCTTTATTTTATTTTTTTTTTTTTTTTTTTTTTTTTTCTGAGAGACAGATTAATATTTATATATATTTGCACGTAATCAAAAAATTTGAATCCATACCATAGATATATATATATATATGTACAAAATTTCATTATTATTATTATTATTATTATTATTATTATTATTATTAAATATATAATTGAATTACAAAAAAGAAAAAATAATAATAATAATTACCATCGTTTGTACTGTCATGAATAATAATTCTACTGCTGGTCCTGATAATTATAATTTAGAATATCAAGATTGAAAGAGAAAATCTACCGAAGCATGTATTTTATTTTTTTTTTTTATTTTTTTTTTTTTTAATATTTTAATTTTTTTTTTTTTTTTTTTTTGAGGTGACAAACTGAGTTTGAAAAAAAAAAAAAAAAAAATAGAAACAATAATATAATAAAAGGAACGGTGTTGTGTTGCTGCTGCTGCATCCATATACATTATAGATGTGAAAAATATCCCTTGGAATAAATTCCTATATATATACAGGCTTTTATCCGTGTTTTGTGCAATTTACGTGATTGTTGGGGAAAAAAAAAAAAAAAAAAAAATCCAAATGAAGAACAGAGAAAACAGAAGAAATAGTGGGAAAAAAAAAACAAAAAAAAAAAAAAAAAAAATTGTGAAACAATCCATCGACTGATTAATTTTTCATGCTTCGTGAAATCAACGAACAAGCAGACGAGTTGACCATTTTTTTTTTTTTTCCTCTCTCTTTCTCTCTCTCTCTCTACGAATTTTGGACATTGTGAAATTCTGAAAATTTGAAACTTTCATAAAATGCCGACGAAAAATTTTTAATTCATTTTTTTTTTTTTTTTTGTTAATTAAAATAATATGATGTATGAATCAGACAATGAAATATACCTACAACGAATTTTTCTGAAGAAATTTTTGTTTCTAAATTCATGATTGAGATTTGAAAATATTTTAATTCAATTGATACAAAAATTTCAACACAAAATTTTGTACTAGAATAGTGATTGTTTTTTTTTTTTTTTTTTTTTTTTATTTAACAAGAAATTAGTAAAAAAAATCAATAAAAAATATTTCAAAAACTTTTAATATTACGTGGAAATTTTTCGATGCAAATTTATAAAAATTTGAAATTATTTCGTAAATTTTCAACGAAACGATTATGTTGGAAAAAAAATCTTGTAGATTTCAACAATTATTTTCGATTAATTCAAATTCACCGTGAAATCGCGTTGCAGTTCGTTCAAAATCGTATGAAATCTTGTACAAGAAAAAAAAAAAAAAAATATGTTCATAATCGATGAAATTCGGGTATGAAAAGAATTTTTTTTTTTTTTTCTTTTTTTTTTTTGCTAAAAAATGGTCGACTACTTGAAAATTGTGTTAGACTTCCTATATACCTACACATACGACAATAATACATTATATGGCTGAAAATACACAAAAACTTAATCCATCCCTGGTGGAAATGATTCTACGAATATTTATGACCAATTAAGGAAATTGGAACATTTCGTAGCATTTCATAAGAAATTGTAGTTTTTTTCATAATATGATTTACGAAAAGGACGAATTTTTCTGGAAAGATACGAGAATTTACAATTTTTTTTTTTTTATGATGATCCGCCGAAATCTATAATTTTCCATAAAATGCTGAGAAAATCTACAATTATTTATGAGAAATGACGCACATCTAGAATTTTTTCATGTAAAAACTATGAAATGTTCCAATTTCTCTAAAAATTCATAAAAATTCGTAGAAGTAAAGATTTCCACCAGGGATACACTACCACATAACAAATCATAACATAAATAAGGTAAAACTGTGTTTACGCATTTCCCATGTTGTACAGCTATACTCTGTTCTGCTATGGTGTGATGTGTCAATTTGTTTTGTCAAAACTGTCACTAACAATTATATAAGTTACCCTACATTAAGGGGGTATCTAAGTCTCGAGCTTCATAAAACGTTAAAACTTTTTACAACGGTGTAGCATTGAGGGACATGTACGGACACGAATATAAATGATACCGTGTCAAAGTGTACAATTTCAGCTTCAATTTGAAAAAAAAATGGTCACTGTAGCATCAAAATTATGGCCGTTGCAGCCACTGAAGTACTGGTCGGCGAGAAGCTGTGCTGAAATCTGCAACCACGATCCTAGCTGAACGGAGTATCCGAAAATAAAAAACTTGGGATTGTTTTGTTGGTCAAGGTACCCTTCAGGCTCCTATGGGACAGATTTTTGATCGGTCGTTCAATTTCCAAAATACAGGTAAAAACGTTACTCGAAATCAAGAAAACGGACTTCTCTCGGTAAAAAAATTCATAATTCTGCCAAATTTCAATCTATCAAAAATCTGTCGCATAGAAGCCTGAAGGGTACCTTGACCAACAAAACAATCCCAAGTTTTTTATTTTCGGATACTCCGTTCAGCCAGGATCGTGGTCGCAGATTTCAGCACAGCTTCTCGCCGACCAGTACTTCAGTGGCTGCAACGGCCATAATTTTGATGCTACAGTGACCGTTTTTTTTTCAAACTGAAGCTGAAATTGTACACTTTGAAACGGTATCATTTGTATTTGTGTCCGTAGATGTCCCTCAATGCTATACCCTTATGAAAAGTGTTAACGTTTTATGGAGCTCGAGACTTAGATACCCCCTTAAAATTTGAGAAGAGAGCATCAGCTACTGCATATAACTATTCTAACTCTACTCTAACTCTACTCTGTTGAACGCCACTCAAAAAATTTCTACACAGAAAAGTCGAGGTGATATTTTTTCATCGAATTCAAAAATATATGCCACGAAAAAAATTTTACGAGAACGATTTTTTTTTTTTTTTTTTTCTTTCTTCTCACGGCGAATTTCTTTCTTTTTACGCGATTTTTATTTTTATTTTATTTTTTTTTTTTTCCGTAATATATACAAAAAAGGATAGAATAAAATGAAAATTCGAAAGATAAAAACTGAAAATAAAAAGCAAATTTCAAATGAAAATTTTTTTTCCATATGAAATAGAGAAAGAGAAACAAAAAGAAACAGAAGAAATAGAAATCGTAAGATTTGGCATAAATTTCGTTGAAAACAATTCGCCTGTATAACTAATGAAAGAAGAAAAAACAAAAACTGAGAGTAAATTAGGTTTCAATTAAAAAGAAAAAGAAAAAGAAAACTAAATTGGAAAAAAAAAAAAAAAGAAAAGAAAAGAAAAGAAAAGAAAATCGAACCAATTTCCAAAGGGATTTTTTTCACTGAACGATTACAGGTGCGATGGGAGAAGAATTTGTATCGTGGATGTTAACAGCACAGTATTTGAAGACCCGTGTCCCGGTACTAGGAAGTACATAGAAGCTCAGTACGGGTGTATAGGTCAGTTTTGGTATCATTAAAAAAAAAAAACATTTTTTTTTTGTTTTGTTTGTTTGTCTGGTTTTTTTTTTTTTTTTTTGCGACAGGAAGAAGATAATTTTTTTATTTTTTCATTTTATATCGTCGACGCGTTTTTTTTTTTTTTTGTGGTTTTTTGTGGTTTTTTGTCCCGGAAAGTTTTTTTTTTTTTTTTTTGATTATTTTTCTTTTTTTTTCGTGAAAAAATCGACTCGGTGGAATTATTTTGCGAAATTCATGACAGTACACGCGGGTAAGGTGTGTGTCTGTGACTGAATTAAAAAAACAAAAACCAAAAAAACGCTTTTTTGTGTCGCTATTTTAACCAGGTGTGATCACAAACGGAATTGCAGTATCGTTGCGTCGACGTCACAATTCGGCGATCCATGTCCGAATACTTTAAAGTATTTGGAAGCACATTATCAGTGCTTGTCCGGTAAGTACAATTTTTATTTTTTTTTTCTTCCTCTACCTGTTCTTCACATTAATATTAAAAGAAAATAAAAATTAAAAAAAACTGCTTTGAAAAAGATCGAAATAGTAATGAAACGTGAATATTTCTGTCGGAGTATTTATGCGTGGGAATTTTTCAAAATTGGTGCAAAAAAATGAAAAAAAAAATTTTGAAACGCGTCAGCGAAAATTAGATTCGATAAATTTTTTTTTTTTTCCTTTTCTTAATTTTTAGAAAAAAATTTTTTCTGTAAACGAAATGAAAAAAAAAAAAAATGAATAAATAAAGAAATGAGAAAACGGGTTGCGAAAAAATGCATCGTGGTGTTTATTTCGGAGCAGATGATCGCCACGAGATTCTATTGGTCATAAAGTATCGGGTGTCTAGGGGATTTACGTTATCGCGAATCCGTTCAACGAACGAACGAACGAACGAACGAACGAACCCTGGGCTAATAAACCGGGGAGGAAGAATTCAGTCGGAGAAGAAGAAGAAGAAGAAGAAGAAGAAGACGAAGACGAAGAAGACGAAGAAGACGAAGGAGAAGAGGAAGAGGAAGATAGGTCGCGAAATGTCCGAAGACGTTCCATTCTCGGATTAAATCTTGAAACCTTCAATAAAGTAGATGTTAACCGGTAGATAAAAATTCACGTGTAGTACATCCGGACATGAACATCTTTCTGCATTTAGTCCGCCTTCAAACCCCCTTTGGAGAAATTGCCTCGTGGAATCGAGCAGATTTTTTTTTGTTTCTACAAAAATTACAGAAATTGAATCGTTTTACTATTTTTTTTCAAAGAAAAAAAAAAAGTACAATTTTTACAATACAGCGAAAGAATTCATTTGCAAAATACCAATTTTCTTTATTTGTTTCCGATTTTTGACTTGAAAAGAAATAAACGTTTCAAAAACCGAATCGGTATTTCGATAAAAAAAAAAAAAAAGAAACTTCGAATAATTCAAAAAATCTTGAATTAGGTCAAAAAAAAAAAAAAAAAAAAAATCGAAAAAATTGAATGTAACAATTTTTCAGCATCGAAAAATCGATTTTTCAGTTTTCGTATAATTTTTGAAAGAAAAAAAAAACAAACAAATTCGTTTCTCATGTATACAGGGTGAGTCTTCTCTGGTATCGAATGAGGGAGGGGCTTATTATCGCAAACGCTCCGCCCCATTGGTATTCATATACTTATTATCGTCGTATGTATCGAAAAACCTGACTTTTATTCTCACGCACCGTCAGAACTGACGATTTTAACAAGTATGAATAAAAAGGGGCGGAGCGTTTGCGCTGATAAGCCCCTCCCTCATTCGATACTAGAGAAGACTCACCCTGTATAGTATAAATTGTACGGGATATTGAAGATAATAAAATTGTGCATAGAAGCGGGGTAAAAAAAGAAAAGAAAAAAGAGAAAAAAATAAAAAATAAAAAATGTGGGAAATATAAATAAATGAATGAATAAATTGTGGAAAATAGTTTTGCGAGGTAGTAAAATGCGGAAATTTATTTTTCAAAAATTTCTTTACAGCAGCTACGACCACCACTACTTCACGGCCCAGTCCTCCGTGGCTCATAACTTCTCAGCCGAGTGTATGGAGTACCGCTAAACCGACCGTCAGGCCACCTTCGAGAATTACGGTTCCACCAGTTCAGCCGCCACCACCTCCTGTACCACCGACGCCCGCCGTCTTGCCAACTACCTTGCCGAGGTATGTGTCGAGGGGTGGGGAATGGAACTCGTTCTACAGGGTGTTTCGTTACGGGGATTTTTTGAAAATTTTTTTTTTTGTTTTTGTTTTTTTCATTTTTTATTTCGTCACTGTATCGAGTTACAAGATATTATATTTCGTTTTTGCCATTCAGAATATTTTCTATTCCAAAATATGTGTCTAAAAAAAAAAAAAGTTAATTTCGTCTAAAGAAAGAAAGAAAAACCGAAGAAAAAAGAGATTTTCTTCTCGAGCGAAAGAAAATTGACAAAAACTTGGAAATAGAAAATTAAATTAGGCTCTCGCTCTCAAGGAAAATACATTTTCATATTCTCTTAATAGTTGAAAATATTTTCTATAAAACGTAGAGCAGAAAATTTGAAAAAAATGATATCTTCCAGATAAATGTAGAAAAAAAAAAAAAAAAAAAAAAAAAAAAAAAATGAAACGAAAAGATTTTCTACATCGTAAAAATTTTCGCAGTAAAAAAAAAAAAAAAATACAAAATTCCGTTTCTTCTGCTTGAAATAAGAATTTTTTTTTTTCACAGTCCTACAACGCCTGTATCAAAGAGCGTCGACGGCTTCCTCGAGACGGATCAGTCCCTCGATAACGATGAAGGCGCTCCGGTTCCTCCGCTGATGTCAGAAACCACCCAAATATCTCCGACCACTTCCAACCCCTGGAGAACGAGTCGCAGAACGACCGGTGAGTATTTTTTTTTTTTTTTTTTTCTTTTCTTTTCAAAAAAATTGTTTTTCCCTTTTTTTTCCTCATCTTTTTTCATTTATTCACATATGTTTTTGTAATTTGATCGAGTTGGATATATTTTCGTCTGTTTTGTTTCTTGTTTTTGTTTTTTTTTTTTTCAAAATTTTCAAAAAGAGCGAGATCTCTTCGATCTTTAATTTATTTTTCATATATTATTTTGGCCATTCTTTTCCGACTGATTTAATTTAATTTCTTTCTTTGGTTTTCTTTTTTCTTTTTTTTTTTTTTTCTTCATTTAATTTATTAAAGAAAATACGCAAATATTTGATACTGCAAAACGTCGGACCCCCCCGTCAAATTTGTTTCAACAAATTTTCTCTGTGCTTTGATATTCCGCAGATTCTTTGTTCATGCCCGGATATTTTTTTATTTAAAAGTTACATGTTTTATTTTTTCTTCGTGGCTCACAATGACGAGAGAGAAAAAAAAATTCGTTCCGGACTAATTGAACATTTATTACTTCGTTTCGGAATTTAAAAAAAAAAAAAAAGGAACAAGCGGTCTTGTGTTGACCATGAGCCAGCCTTTGTATACTTCCCGTTTTCGAACTCGTTTCGAAATAAATTAATAACAATGTCATTATCGTGTTTAAATTTTGGAAGCACAATGTCAAATTCGTGATCTGTGACTCGAAAAACCTCATGGTACAAATTTTCGTTAAAATCCGTTCATCCATTATCAAGAAATCATCATTTTCATTTTATTTTTTAGAATTTTGTTATTTGAATAATTTAAAAAGTACTTAACCGATCGAAAGCAAAATCTGATCAGTACTAAGTTTGTAAAAGCCACGTCGATTGAGACTAAAATCATCAAAATCTGATAAATCGTTCTCGAGATATCGTCGGACCAAAAAAATTGATCACATACACACATACAGACCTCCATCCGAAAACGATTCGAGGTGATTCTCTAGACCTCAATACGTGGAGATTTAGTGAAAACTCAACTTTTCATTCTCGGGATGATTACAATAATTCCATTTTTTTTTCTCTGAAAACAGAGACACGAGAAGTTAAAAAAGTAAAAAAAAAAAAAAAAAAAAATATCATTGATTATAGGGAGAGCTGCAGTGCACCAATTTATTAGCTCTTAACAGACTACATATTTCATATGCAGTTTCGTTATTTTTTAAATTAATAAATATTCAGTACTTCCATGCGTCCGTCTATCCAATAAACATTTATTACAATGAAATGAAATTAAATTCTCGCTTTTGGAATATTAATTTTTATCTCAAATCATAAAATAAATAAATAAATAAAAAATATATGTACCTTCACAGAAAAATTTCCAGAACGTAATGGACACAATGAATTCCTGATTTGAATATTTCAACATTCGTAAAAAAATGTTAAATATGATAAAAACTACTTTTTATCAGTTAATTTAAATATTATATACATCTTTCATTGAAAACTTGAGGCTGGCTCAAAATATTATAAATTGAAAAAATGATTTCTTGACTTTTGAAAAATTCTCTTGATCTACTATTCAGATTTGTATTCAATTTACATGTTTAATTAACGAATATGGTTGATATTAACAATTATATTATTAAAATTATATTATTTAGTCGAAAACATATCGATCAATGGATTCCAAAATTCCTTTACTCAATTCCTTGAATTTTAAAAATCTGATGAAAACTATTTCTTCTTGTAAAAAATCTCTTTAGTCAGTCTGAATATTAATAAGCCAAGAAGAAATAGAGCTGGGAGTTTACGCTTGAAATTGTTCCAAATGTATAAAAATAGAAGACATTGAATCAAACTGTATAGTCCCTAAAGATAAATGAAATCGATTTTTGGTATGAGAAAAAAATTTCCAAATTTTCAAATGTTGTTCACAGTCCCGAGTACCTCATGGCCAGAATCAAGTTCGAATGGTCAATGGCCAGACTACAGTCGTCATGTATGCATGCCGATTCAAACGCGAAATTTATTTTGGAATGTGACAAGAGCGGGAGATATTGCGGTCCAAACTTGTCCAGGTGGAGCGACCGGTCTAGCTAGATGGAGGTGCGTTGGTCAGGGAGAGACTGCGGTCTGGTATCGCGGCACTCCAGACTTAAGCGAGTGTCGTTCGGTCTGGCTAACTGCATTAGAAAACCGAGTGATCAATGGGGATGTGATCCTGAGTATAAGCAGCGAGCTCTCCCAAGTGACAAACAACAGCCGAGTACTTTACGGAGGAGACATGATGATAACAACAAAGATAATAAGAAATATGGCTGAAAAAATGAAGTTTAATCTTCTCACCTACTCAGATTTAAGACAGCAGGAAGTTGCCGTTAAAGAATTACTCCAAGGAGTTATAAGGACGGGTAGCAACCTGTTGGATAAAGCTCAGCTGCCTTCATGGAAGGACTTGAGCCATCAGGAGCAGATGCAAGTCGCTACATCTTTGCTAATTGGATTAGAAGAGAACGCCTTTCTTCTAGCCAATACTTTTGAGCAGGAAAACACCGTCGTGCAAAGGGGGGAGAACATAAGTTAGCATAAATCTTATTCCCATCAATATTGATCATCGGAGTTCGACCCTTGTGCTAATATTTAGTTTTTTTACAGTCGTCTCGGTACGCGTACTCGAGGCGAGAAATATAGAGGCAGAACTGGAGGTATTTCCTAGTCAAAAATTGCCCAAGGAATGGACGGTCTCCGACGACCATGTAGAACTGACCAAAGCCTCTCTATTGGAGAACAGCGAAAATGGCATCGTGCGTTTGGTCTTCATGGCGTTCGACAGACTCGAGGAGATCCTGCAGCCTCAAGCGGAGACTTCTTCCATAGTTTTGAGCGACGGTTCTCAATCCGTGTCCAAAAATACGACCAGGATTCTCAACACTAAAGTTATTTCCGCTTCCCTCGGCAAAGGGAGACACATACAACTCCCCGAACCGGTTAAACTGTACTTCAAACATCTCACAGTGGAAAACGTGACCAATCCTACCTGCGTATTCTGGGATTACATAATGAGGTAAGAAGTCCTTTTCAGCATTTTAATTCCAGTTTTACAACCAGTTTTATCATCTCCGATCTATTCCATCCACAGCGCATGGTCAGAAGAAGGATGTCAGATACATGCGACAAACAACACTCACACAGTATGCGAGTGCAGTCATCTGACTAATTTCGCCGTTCTAATGGATGTTCACGCAGTTAAATTAGACACTGCGCATCAAGTAGCTCTGCAAATTATCACCTACATTGGGTGTATCATCTCCGTCATTTGCCTAGTCCTAGCGATACTCACTTTCCAACTATTTCGGGGTCTGAAGGTAATTTTCGGCGCGCTTTTATCAATTCTACTGAGATCACCTACTCCGTTAAGACTCTAATCCATTATCTGATCGTTACAGTCGGACAGAACAACAATTCACAAGAACTTATGCGTCTGTTTGCTGATAGCAGAAGTTCTGTTCGTTTGTGGTATCGGACAGACCGATCAGAGGATCGTTTGCGGAGTAGTCGCAGGACTGCTGCACTTCTTTTTCTTGTGTGCATTTGCGTGGATGTTCCTCGAGGGTAATTTCGATTTCAATTTCAATTTCAGAGTTAAAGAAGCTCATAGAACAAAGTTTTGATCATTTCATTGAATTGTTATCCAGGATTTCAGCTCTACGTTATGCTGATAGAAGTTTTTGAAGCTGAGAAGTCTAGACTCAGATGGTACTACTTGGTAGCTTACGGTGCGCCGCTGTTGGTAGTGGCGATATCATGTATCATAGATCCTCTCAGTTATGGAACGGATCGTTACTGCTGGCTGAGAGCTGACAATTATTTTATATTCAGTTTTGTGGGGCCTGTGATACTAGTCATTTTGGTGAGAGTTCTTATCAGTTTTACAAAACTCCTTTTCTTTCAGTATTAGGATGTAAAATACTGCGGCTGAATCTCATCGTCGTATTAACGCTTCGATTATTTAACATTTTTCAGGCCAATCTAGTATTTCTATCGATGGCAATCTACATGATGTGCCGTCATGCCAATACAGCAATATCTATGAAGAGTAAGGAGCATTCGCGACTAGCTAGCGCAAGGTAAGACGTCTAATTTTCTTATTTACAATAAAACGTTTTTTTTTATGAAGTCGTAATACGAATTCTACCCATATTTGTAGTTCAGACGCTTATAAATATATATAATAATTTGTTTTATTTCATTATTTGCATCTTTATCGCATCGTCTCTGCAACTCGATGATTTTTTTGATATTTTATGCATTTTTTTAAACCAAACAAAGATCGAAGGATAAGAAACTAACGATAAAAGCGAGTTTCTTCAGCTTTGCCTCCGTTACTTTTGGTTCGCAGTCTTCACAGATACACTGAATTTCACAATTTCGATTATCGCTTCGTCTTCTCTCTTTGATTTGTGCAAAAAAATACCAAAACTATGACAAACAGCTGTTTTTTTTTTCTCATTTTAAAATCTAATTTCGTTGTTATTGGTGTCGGCTATAATATGGAGAAGCAATCGCGATTCGAATTACTAAAGTTCATCGCGGCGAACTTACATATATACATACATTCCGTATTCATACTCAAAAAATATACTAAATCATTTGCGAATAGACTCGCATCCGCTATTACATGACTGCAGTAGTACGAATCGAAGAATTGCAACCCTTGAATAAATTGATTGATATTATAATAATTAATGGTGTCGGTATACAGTCACTTAACTGCGCAATATTTTTTCCTTTTTTTTGTTATTAAATCCTCTACCCACTTCTGTCTACACTTCTCCACATTCTTCTGCATGGCGTGGTTGGTTGGTTGGTAGTGGAAAGGAAGAAAATGCTCTTCCCAACAAATTGCAAGCGCACTTGTAAGATATTTACCAATTTTTATTATTACTCTCTTTAAAATTCTACCCATATATTATTATTCCCCGCAAAATCCTCCTCGTAGCTTTCATATTATTATATTGTATAGAAAAATAATTTAATCACACTAAATGCCTCGTTGTACCCTCTTCTATAATCTTAGTACACAATATCGCGTAACACACTAATACACAGACCGATAATAAAGAGTCTGAACCGTTCGAACGCATGACCAATCATACGTAGTTTATTATCGTTCAAATAATAGAATACCTTGTATTGTGTAATGGGTAGAAAAATGATCTTATAAGTCCAAAGATACAAGAATCTCTTTGAGCTAATAAAATTATCATATATTCGACCAGGGCCTGGCTACGCGGAGCAATAGTTCTAGTCTTTCTACTCGGACTGACGTGGACCTTTGGATTATTGTACCTAAACCAGGAGTCGGTTGTAATGGCGTACATTTTCACAGTCCTAAACAGCCTCCAAGGTCTGTTCATATTCGTATTTCACTGCGTCCAGAATGAAAAGGTAAGAATATAAAAAGAATCCAGTCTTCAGAGCATGCAGAGGTCGATATTCTAACTTGCAAAATATAATGGGATAATTTCAGGTGCGAAAGGAGTACCGCAAGTTCATAAGGCGCCATTCCTGGCTGCCTAAATGCTTGAGATGTTCTAAAACCGTGTCTGGTAACTCGGCGGGATCGTCTGGGACCAGCGGAGGGGTCGCAGGTACGAACGGAGGGAAGGAATTCGCGTCGCATAACACGTCGTCGAATCCATCAGCCCCAACGACGGACAGTTCTGGACTGTCGCCTCACGCAGCAGCTAGTGTGGGTACCTCGCCGAATAACCAGAACAATCTGACAGCGACGTGTAACAATACGAATCTTTCGATTAATGTCAACCTGAACAATCTGTCGCTGCGATCACCGGTCGGAACACATCCTATGCACTTGATGGCCCCGAGCAACCACAATAGGCACGCTACTCAGCAAGGTATCCAAATACCGCTTAAATACACCAAACCAGGAACAAGAAATTATTGAAAAATGAAAAAAAAAATACAGATATTATATTGAAACCACCCTATCGCTGTTCAAAGCCTCTGACGTTATTGCTTGATAGAATGATGATACTCGTTCCTCATCACTTTCTAATTTACTTAGATTCTTTTCTTTTCATTTTCTTCTCTTTTCTTTTCTTTATTGGACTCGGACGTTTTACGCAATACCAAAACAACATATGGTTTCATTAATATGATACGTGTGCGTGTGTGTGTCTTTGCGTAAAACATAACTCATTTGTCCGTTATACGTATACTCGTCTTCTTTGGCTTTGGTAAAATAAGTGAATTTAGTACAAAGGCTCTGTCTCTGTCTCTCCTCTTGCTTATAATACATAAAATTAGACTCTTCTTTCCTCAAACTGGACTAATTATCTAATTTCAATATCCTCGTTATCAATCGAACAGTTTTGTTAGACTGAAAAAAAAAATTTCTCTCCCAATAATAACGTCACAGCCTATAAAGACCGGAATACAAAAAATTTATATAAAAGAAAGAGTTGTACGTTTCTTTCTTTCTGATGGTTTTTTGTTTTTTTTTTCTATTTTTTTAATTAAATAACGAAGGACGAGGCCCTTTCATTTTATTCACAAAAATTTGTTGCAGGATATTATATTGTATCTTTTTTGGAAAAAAAAAAATGAAAAAAAAAAAAGGATGTATACATCTCGCATGTTTTTTCTTTCTCTCTCTATCTCTCGAATGAATTATATATTGATTTATTTATTTATTTATTTATTTATTTATTTATTAGTTTAAAAATGCACATTTATTAGATACCCGTTTCTTATTTCTATCAGCAATAAAAGGGGCCTCGCACTTCTCTATAGATACATATATATATATATATATATATAATATATATACCCAATTTATCTATCATACTAACAGCGGTGAATATTCTAAAGTTGCTTTTATTTATTTGTTGTTATTTTTATTTTTTTATTGTCTGACGGGGGTTTGGTGTACGCGGTTGCTGGCTACTTTGTCTAGATATATACATATACATTAAAAAAAAAAAAAAAAAATTAATAAAACAAGAAAAAAAAAAAAAAAGATAAAGAACACACGATATAATTACTTATTATATACTTTAAACTCTCTACCTACGCATGTCTTTATTATTATTATTATTCTACTACTACACAAAACGCAAATTTCTTTCATTTTCAGATACTATATGTAATTTTTTTTTATTTTTTTTTATTTTTTTTTTTTGCGTTATCTATTTACATAATATTATATAATAATGAATTAATAATAACTATCCTAACTAGGATAACGGTACGGTACGTCGTATGTTGAAAATATTCTCTGAAATACGAGGATGAAAAAAATATTGATAAGATATTTTTGAAAGATTCGTAATGTTTCACGCTATTATATCTAGACCTTAGATTATAAGACACACAACTATCAGCACCATTTCATCAAATAATTAATACTAACTCTTTTACCATCGTCCTAAAAATCCGAAAAAACCATCTTCCGCCATTACCATTCCTGGCGAAAAGGTCTCTCCCCGCTTAATTTCATAAACAGATTTGAAAAATAGATGAGAAATGTGCGAAACACGGAGGGAGAGACTCCAGCTATCAACACCATTTCATCAAATCATTAATACTGACTCTTTTATTACCATCGTCCTAACAATCCGAAAGAACCATCTTCCGCCATTACCATACCTTGCAAGAAGGTCTCTCCCTGTGATATTTCATAAACAGATTTGAAAAATAGATGAAAAATGTGCGAAACGGGGAGGGAGAGACTCAAGGTAGTATTTATCACCTTGGATAGAAAAGAATAAAAGAGAACGATCGTACTGTCGTTTACAGTACTTGGTGTCTGGCCGCAGCTGGGTAACTACTGACAGACAACAGCAATCAGCGGTTCTGGCAACAGCCAATACCACCAATACTCAGCGCGAGCCTTCTTCTTCTTCATCTGAGGCTCATATCATTGCGACGCTGCCTCACGCCCGACACAACTTTCCTTCAGCTCCTAATATCCCTAAATCTGCCACCGCCACTTGGGGACCTCTTAACAAAAACCTCATGTGGAAGGTAATTACTAATAACAATCTCTATTCATCGCTTGGGAAAAAAACCTGCTTTATTAATTATCATTTACTAATTAATTAACGAAGAATCAATAAAGCTAGAGCCAAAAAAAAAAAAAAAAATTACTATCTGATCGATTCTCAATACGTTTTACAAGATAATTTTATCTTGGCTCCAGTTTTCTTTCTTCTTCGTAGATCATTCGAACGAGTCAAAAAATTTCTATTCAAATTTCCTGCACCCTTTTTGTTTTTTTTTTTTTTTTCTCACTTATCGCTAACTACTTGTGCAACGTTATCGCTGCGTTGTTCGTCTTACTTTTCATATTCCTGATTGCATTTAGTTTTAGTCAATATAATATAGACTTTCTGGAATAGGACTGATGAGATGAAAGAGAACTGAATAAATGGCTAAAAGTTTGTTAGAATAACTCAGTTTTCTTTGTATAAAATAAATATCATATTTAATTAACAATCCGTTTTCTCTCTACCCGCAGAACATTTCTTTTAAATCATGTTCGCGTGATTCTGGTCACGGAGGATCGGAGCAAGAAGATTCACCCCGAACTCATAGTACAATGACATTGGGTCACGGAGGAAGAACCCGAGAGCGTAGAATAACCGGTGATATAAACGAGGCTGTATCAACGACGACAACACGTTCTGGAAGGCGAGCTGCTTCCCCCTACAATCACACGTATACAGAGATCAGGGATGGCCGAGGAGGTCATCACCAGCTCCACGCGCACCACGGTCAACACGTTCACATCCCTAGAGGAGATGACGACCCTGTTTACGAAGAGATTGAAAGAGGCAGCGAAATCCAAGTATCAGATATGTCCGACGAGGATGGAAGAAGACAGAGCGATATGAGCAGACAGTCTTCGCGTAGCTACGGAGATCACCGTCCGCTTATACCCTACTCGCCAGCAAACGATAGAAATTTTATTCACTACGGTCAGACGATAGACAGAAATACTGTGTCTCAACACCAGCAACAGCAACAGCAGCAACAGCAGCTTCAGCATCAACAGCAGCATTGTAATACTTCCGAGTATAGTCCTGCGCAGGATCGTAACGCTGCTAATAATTGTTGGGAAAAATTACGTCGTCATCAGGCGAGGTACGAACTAGGCGAACTACCTAGACTATCTGGTAATTACGGTCTGCCTCAATTACAACAAGACCATAGTAGAACGGTCGCAGTATTGGACGGACATACTGTTGTATGTCATTTACAACCACAGACGGATTTATATACAGGACGTAACATGCCTCCTCCTTCTTATAGCGAGTGTTGAGAGGAAAATAAATAAATAAATAAATAAATAAAAAATAAAAAAAACCTATGAATGGTTTTTTTTTTTTTTTTTTCTCTTTTCAAAAAAAGCGAGATAATCATTTTTTCGTTATTAAGGAGAGATCGGAGAGACGCCAAACTTTTGTAGATATATTGTGTAATTAGTTCGTGGCGTTTCTTGGGAACAATTCTCCTGTCTGTATAAAAATAAAAAATAAAACAAAAAATAATAAAAAAAAAAAAAATCTCGATACTATTTAACAAAATAACTAAGGGAGAGTACTACTATTTATCGAAGAACTGTAATTATTATTATTATTGATATTATTATTATTATAATTATTATTATTATTATTGTTATTATGTGATAATAGGGAAGTTGTTTAATTATTTTGCTTCTTTTTTTCTTTTCTTTTACTTATTATTATTATTATTATTATTATTATTATTATTATTATTATTATTATTATTATATTAGTTTCTTCGTACATATCTATTTCTTTTCTTTTTTTTTTCTTATTCTTCTTCTTTCTTATTATTATTATTATTCTTCAACGCTAATCTTTATGATATTATTTTAGCTCCGATTAGCCAATTTCCCTATTTTATTAACGAACGATATAGTATGGAACGATCATTCAACGTATTATATATAGATGAGAAGAAGAAATTGATATAACTATATACATAATTATATATAAAGCGCGTGGCATTTATTGTTTTTTTCATATTTTATTCTATCTATAATTCTTCTCTTTTATTTTCTTTTAAAAATTCTTTTTATATTATTTTTATTATTATTAATATTATTATTATTATTATTATTTATGTACAGTGACAGGGACGAGTGCTAAAAGACTGATTATAGCTCAAAGAAAGAAAGAAAGAAAGAAAGAAAGAAAGAAAGAAAGAAAGAAAGAAAGGAATGATGAAATAATGAAATAAATAAAATAAGATAAGAAAAGAAAAGAAATAAAGAAAGAAGCGCGTCGACTGATTAAATAGATTCGTTGCTATCTGCTGTATATAGTCGAGGTGTTTTTTTTTTTTTTTTTTTTTTTATTATTTTTTATCTTCATTATTATTAATTCTGTCGTTACGAAAATTGTGAAATGTGAATAAAGGCGAGAGAGAGAAAGAGAGAGAGAGAGAGAGAGAGATATATATAATAATAGTAAATGATTATTTTTATGTATCAGAGAGGTGAATAAATAAAAAATGGAAGTAATAAAAAAAAAAAAAAAAAAAAAATTTGATATGGACATAATTTAATTTAATTATGGGACGAATTATTAAATACAAAGAACAAGAAAATTTCGTTTTATTCAATGTGTGCGACGAGAATATTCCTAAGTGCAGCATATATATACAGGAATGAGAATGTGAAGAAAAAGAGAAAGAACAATTTAAAGAAAGGAAAAATATAAATAACAACAAGAAGAAAAAGAAGAAGAAGAAGAAGAAGAAGAAGAAGAAAAACCATTGTTTATAATATATTCATTATCGCGTTGTGTGTCTGTGATTAATACACCGAGAAAACTTGTATAAATATTATATTGATTTAAAAAAAAAAAACAATAAAGAAGAAAAAAATTAAACTGTATGAGTATGAATGAAAGAAATTTGATTGAACTATTATTATGATAATAATAATAATATTAATTATTATTATTATTATTATTGTAATTAAAGTATAAAGTAAAGTAAATTATAAATATAATTATAATTATATAAATTAATTAAGTTTAATAATTAAGTAAGTATAAGTAAGTATATATATATATATATATAAATATATATAAGTATGTAATTAATAAATTAATTAATTAATTTCAATTAATTAAATAAGTAAGTAAATAATAATATAAGTAGTTAACGAATCGATCGATCGATGATGATGATGATGATAAAGAAGAAAAAGAAGAACAAAACTAATAAAATAACTAATAAAATATATTAGATATTCCCCCTACGCCCCCCTCAACCTTTTAACGAAGAAATAATAAATACCAGCTAAATATTATTATTATTATTATTATGATTATTATAATTATTATTATTATATAGATAGCGATGCGGACAAATCATATATAAATTTTTTCATCAAAAATATCATTAAATTGATAAGCGGTATTATTATTATATTAAAAAAAAAAATAAAAAAAAAAACAGAAAAAAGAAATGATTATTAAGGAACTAATTTATATAATAATACACTATATAGATATTATAATACATAATATAATACAGTCCTATCGTCCTATTTGTAAAAAGACTATATAATTTTTAGATAATTATTCGAACAAAAAAAAAGAAAAAAAAAAAAAAAAAAACAGTCAAAAAGAAAACAAAAATCATATAGGTATTATATTATGTTTATTGTCATATAAGATGTGTGTTTCTTATTAATATTATTATTATTATAATACCGCGCATGATATTATATTGAAGAAATGGAAAGAAAGAAGAGAAAAGAAAGAAAGAAAGAAAAAAAAAAAAAAAATTGATTTGAAAAATTATGAAACTGAAATTTAGAGGAAAAGTTTGTTTTTCTTTTCTTTTCTTCTTTATTTTCCTTAGAACAAAAAAAAAAAAATTTAATTTTTCAGTTACATTTTCTCAGACGATAATAAGAAAAAATATTTAAATCAAAGTTATACACATACTACTTATATCATTCTTAATTTTTTTTTTTTTTATACATACTATACTAATATACGTCGCGCTTGATCAGATATTTTTTTTAAAAAACAAATATTCAATAAAACTACATTAAAATATCCCAGAGTCTAGATATATTATATGCATTATCTTCGATCTGTGCAAATTTTGAAGTCTAATCTTTTTCTTTTTTTTTTTTTTTTTTTTTATATGTCAAACAATTCTCTTACTTTCTTTCTTATTTTCATTAATTTATTAATTAATTCATTCGTTTCGCGTAAAATTTCTAAATTCTTAAACATCGATTCATCATCACGTGTTTATTACTTTTTCGCAAATAAAAATAGAAAATTTTTATTTTATCTACATTCTATATATATATTCTATATATATATATATTTATTGATATTTATAATATATTATAATAAATATAATTGTGAAATTTGCACAGTGAGATTATAATAAATAATAATTGTATCAGCAATACGTGTACGTTAATATAATAATATTATCGTTAATCGTTTGATCTGATTAAATTTCTGATAAATAAAAAGGGGATTTTTAAGAGATAAAAGATGCGATTAACAACATGATACATATATATATATATATATATATAATAAATAATTCTAATATGATAAATAATGAAAAACAACAAAACGAAAAAGAGAAAAAAAAAAAAGAAAAAAAAACTTACAAAAAAATTACAAAAAAAATAACAAAAAAAAAAAAAAATCAATACCTAATTGAAATCTTAATAATGAAAACACTTAGTCACTGTTTTTTGCTATTTTTTTATATACGATATACATAATTAAATAAAATGTATACGTAGACGGTATAATAATAATATAATAGGGCGATGTATTATATACAATATGTATACATATATATAATACCTATAATATATATATTATCGCAGTTGTGTATGAAAAAGAAAAAGAAAAAAAAAAAAAAAAGAAAAAGAAAAAAAAAAAATAAGTTAGTAATAACTTACCGAATAATTGTGAGCTATTTATTTTTTATTAATCGACCATATATTATAATGTATATGGTACGCGTTGTATTATACGATATAATATAAACCTATACTGATATGGTAATATGGAGGAGAAAAAAAAAATAATAAAAAAAAAAAAAAAAATACCAAATTAATTAATTAATATGTAACAAGAAGATAAAGAAGATAAAGAAGAAAGAAGGAAAAAGGAAAAAAATCAGAAGTAAAAGTAGTGGCTGAAGAAAATTTATATAATACTACATAATTGAATTAATTTCAAAACTATTATGCAGTTTGTAAAAAAAAAAAAAAAAAAATAAGGAAAAAGATGAAGAAGAATAAGGAATAATTATTGAAGATGAATAATGATAAATGAATAATTAAAATAAATAAATAAATAAATAAATAAATGAACAAAGAAATAAATAAAAAAACGAAATACATATATATTACAACAAACTCAAAATGAAAGTAAGAAAAATAAAAAATAAAAAAAATGAAAAATTAAAATTAAAAATAAAAATAAAAATAAATAAAATAAATAAACCATTTTCTTTTATAAATGATTTAAATATAGCAATATTGAAAAGATCATTAATCATCGCACTGCGACAAAGAGACATATTTAATTAATAAAATACAATCTATATGATACTATAGCTTATATAATTAAAAATTTACAAAAGAAACTGAAAAAAAGGAAAGAAAGAAAGAAAAAAAGAAAAAAAAAGAAAAGGAAGAAAAAAAAAAAAAAAAAAACTACTATAACTGTATTAAATGTATAAATGTACCCCAGATAACAAGAAACAATTGAAAATATTATTGCTGTTTATACCTAAAGTCGAAACGAAAATGTTATAGATTGAATAATAAAGTCTGTTTTTTTTTTTGTTTTTTTGTTTTTTTAATTTTTTTTTTTTTTTTTTTTTTTTTTTCACATCTAAAGAAAGAAATCGTGTCAATGATAAATTATTGTTAGAAAATTTTCATTTTTTATTTTACAATTTTTTTTTTTTTTTTTTTCTTGTTTTTATTTATTTATTTGAAAATTACATACATGTAAAGAGATGTATATGTATAATATAGATATAGAGAAAGAAAGAAAGAAAGAAAGAAAGAAAGAAAGAAAGAGAGAGAAGATAGAAGAAAGAGGAATTTTTTTATTTTTCAATGGTAAATAATATTTTCAAAAATAATTAAACAGGTTTTTCTTTTTTTTTTTTTCTTATTATATTTGATTTCATTTTTCCAAATATATGTATATCGCATTATCAGTTACAATCAATATATTATAATATATAATACCTACTGTGAAAACAGAAGAAAAACAAAAACAAAAACAAAAACAAAAAGAAGAGAAGAGATAAGAAAATGTTATTTCAACGAGTGTCAAGTAACATAATATTTTGTCCCCATGTAATTATAATATTATAACAAGAACTGATATAGAGAGGGCAGCGTTAACATTAAAATTCATTCGTTTATGTTATATTATTCTAACGATTATAATTAAATCTATATTATATCTACGTTATTATTATTATTATTATTATTATCATTATTAAAAAAAATAAAAATAAAGATGAAGAAGATAATGATCAAGAAAAAGTAAATGAATATGAAGAAGATGAAGAAGAAGAAGAAGAAGAAGAATAAGAAGAAAAGAAAGAAGAATAGGGAATAAGAGAAAAATCAAGAACATGATAATTGAAAGAAAAACTCTTTTTGAATCTTTGTAAATAGTGTAAATAGTGCTTTGTACATGTTGAATACTATTGTAATATGTAAATGAAAACCGAGAGGAATATTCCTCTCACACAATAAAATGAATAAATAATTATGTGAAAAATTCAAAGTATACGCCTATTATATTATATATTATCTAGGTATAATGAATAGCAAGCAAGCGAGTGAGTGAAAGAGAGAGAGAGAGAGTTAACGATGACTAGATATTTCAATAAATTGTTTTGAGAAATGGAAGAGGGAAAGAAAAACGAAGAAGAAAATTCATTAATTTAAATTTAAATTCGAATTTGATATTCAAACGAACTTTAACATTCTTTATATTCTAATTGTGTTATTTTCGTTTGATGATCCAATATCTGACTGATTCAGTTTATTCTGATAATAATATATTAAAAATCCATAATATTGTATATAAGTAGATAAAAGTAACTAAATTCAAATATACTATTCAAAATTTCGAACGATTTAATAACATAATTTTTATTCACGTTATTGATGTATGTGTACACATTATTAGGGTATGTGCCAAAAAATAAATAAAATTCAAACGCACATCAACATTCTGGTAGAGCATCTCAAATAAAATATCTCAGCCAAATATGAGGTCTTAATATTGATATTTAGAACTGCCATAATTTTAGTTACTAATTTTAGTTACGAATTTTAGTTACTGAAATAGGCAGTTCTAAATATCATTAATAAGAGCTCAAATTTGGCTGAGATATTCTATTTGAGATGCTCTACCGAAATTTCGATGCACGGTTGAAAAAAAAAAAAAAATTGTTTTTCCCAGAGTCACATGTCTCCATGACGCTATGACTCAATGTTGTTTATAGGCGAATATCTCTTAATCGGTGAGAGTTAGGAAAATTTTCTATGAGTACTTTTTTATAGAGCGTAAAATTTCCTATAAAAATATGTCTTCAGATAGTTTCTATAAATCAAGTCGCTTACGAGAAAAAAACAATTCAAAAATTTTACCGATTTTTTTTTTTTTTTTTTTTTTTTCACATGTTATTAATAATAATTGTATAATATAATAATAGATATAAAAAGAAACGAAACAATTGGTATATTATCTGCGTGATAGTTTATTCAATGATAATAATAATAATAATAATAATAATAATAATAATAATAATAATAATAATAACAGGTAAAGTTTCCCAGTCTAATTCCTGATGAAAGATTTCAGAACTTGAACAGCTTCGAATTGTTTGTTTTTTTCTGCCAACATCAAGGGCGTTATTCCAAGCGATGCGTGGGAGTTTAGATCAACAAATTCATTTTTAACTATGAATTTTATCATGTCAATGTTCCCGGACTGTGCAGCAAAGTGTAATAAGTTCTGTCCCACGTTGTCAACGGCCTTAAAATCCGCTTTATAATTAATTAACTGCTTTACGGTAGTGAGATTACCGCTTTTTACAGACTCCAAAAGTGGTGTGGATCCGGACGAATCTCTTGAGTTTATTAAACCCGGTTCTAACGATAATAAGAAATCGATGATTTCTCGATGTCCGTGAAAAGCTGCAATAAAAGAGAGAAAAAAAAAAATGTGACTCAGAATTGTCACTCTCCAAATTTCTTGGAGTGAAAAATTCACTCTTTTTTCTCGGAGTTGCACGATTTTCACTTCAAGGAAGTGAAAATTCATTCTTTTTTCTCGGAGTTGCATGATTTTCACTCCAAGGAAGTGAATTTTCAATTTTTGAATTTGGAGTGAAAAATTCACTCTTTTTTTCTCGGAGTTGCAAGATTTTCACTCCAAGGAAGTGAAAATTCAAAATTTAATTATCACTTAAGTGAAAATTCAAAAATTTAAAATTCACTACCTTGGAGTGAAAATCGAGCAACTCCAAGATAAAAGAGTGAATTTTCAATTCCTTGAAGTGAAAATCGTGCAACTCCGAGAAAGAAGAGTGAATTTTTCACTCCAAGAAATTTAGAGAGCACAATTATGTCCCTCTTGTTAATAAAACCGAAATATGAATTACCGGCAACGTGTAGCGGACTTCGTCCGTTTTTACTATTTGAAAATATCGCAATTCTATCTGACGATTTTTGGGTCAAAATTTTCACTGCTTCTGTATTACCAGCGCGGCAAGCAATCATTAACGGTGTCCAACCGTCTTTATTTTTAAATTCTGAAGCTGCGCCGTGTTCCAAAAGTGTATGAACGCACCGCGTTGCTTCCGGTCCTGTTTTTGTACAAGACAACATCAGCGGCGTCCAATCTGCACGCTTCAGAGGATCCACCGCTGTGCCTATATAATTGTGTAGCATGAAAATATTTTATTCCAGCTGAATCGAAGATCTAATTCCGTTCTCCGTTCAAACTTCAAACCATCTATAAATTATTTCTGTAATTATGAAAAAAAAATATCGAAGCTAACCTAAACTCAGAAGATATAACAATACATTGTGTCTGGCGAACTGAGCCGCATCGTGTAACGGTCTCTTCATATCTTTGTTCGCAACTTCGGTCTTGAAACACGGCTCGACCCAGGCCTCGCACAAGTACTGAGTCACCAGTGAGTGGCCTTCTCGCACTGCCAAGTGTAACGCAGTATCTCCTGATACCACGTGACAATAAGTTGTCCAATCTTTTACATTGTGTCTCGATGAGAGGTCTTTCAGCCTTTCCAAATCACCTTTTTGACTCGCTTGAAGAAATTCTTTGCAAACGTTGTAATTTTTGGTAGTGCTCATTTTTATTTTTTTGTTTTTTTTTTGTTTTTTTTTTATTTTAGACTGATTTCTTCGTTTCTTTTATCCTCCAGGCAATGAACCGTCATTAGATTCCATGAATCGTTACCCTGAGATGACAGGGACTTAATCGTATTAGATATTGTTGTAAGGATGTGTATAAGCGAGTGGGCAACCTACTATACGTACATTCAAAGTCGGTTTTCAACTACGAGAGAAGTTAAACGATACACGTGTTCGACACCATTTTGATAATCAGTGCGCCTTGTTATAGGCAACTTATGGTTCGTCATTTAGATGCGAGAGACAGCGCCATGAAGGTGCAGACGGCGGCAAGCGGGACGATGTTATGGATATTGATACGAAAGTTTCAGAATAACTGCTGTTTTGTTATTGAAGCAATTGAAATTACTGTTTTATTCTCCCTTTTTGGTTAATTGTCGTGAAACGAAGACTTTAGATTCGCACAAAACGTCTGTAGCTTTTTGAATAATTTTTTGACCTCCGCGCCTTGTCACAGCCAACTCTCAAGGCACCAAACAATTAGGATCCTCACCGATCAAACTTTGCGTAGATGGCGCTAGATCGCGAGGCTCTGTCATGGCCGCGATTAGTGAATAGTTTGTAAGCGTGAGGTTGCGCACGCTGTTTGAATTTATGATTTGAATAGTTGAACGACGTTAGGCTTTTCAAATTGCGCGGCACAACCTCACGCAACCTCACGCATACAAACTATTCACGCTAACATCGCGTTAGTGTATGTAATCGCCGCCATGACAGAGCCTCGCAACATAGCGCCATCTACGCAAAGTTTGATCGGTGGAGATCCTAATTTGTCAACTCTGCGCAACCCTGGTGGATGATTCACGAACTACTTTTGGCGCATTTGAGCGAGCGGGAGAGTGTTTGAATTTGAAGTATCGTTGAATGGCTTGCTATAAGTACTCGTTGCTATTCTCGTTGACTGAGCATCTAGGGATATATATGTGAGTTATATAAATATACTATACGAGTATTTTCGACGCTAGTATGCTTGGTGATCCGTTGTTTCCATTTTTCAATAGCTAATACCACCGCTAGATTTATTTTTGACTTTAGGACATGGATAGGACTACTATCGGGCCGTAAAGTCGAGGCACTTGGTTTTGACACACCATATCTAAGTGAAAAAAAATGGTACAGTCTTCGGATATGAATCATTTTCAAGCTTGTCCTTTTCCCCGTCAGATCAACCATGGACCATTGTTGTGTGAAAATCAGGAGGGAAGTTATCGTTCAATGTATGTGAAAAAACGTAGTTTTTACACATTTCTTTCCATAGCTTAGCTTCAACTCATCGCCATTCTTCCCAAATAGCTAGGAAAAATATTTAAAAAATCATGTTCAATTTTTGAAGCCTCCTGAATGCAACGCCTTTTGAATTTTAGAGAAATTCCTGAAATTATGGTCACGGCAGTGGAAAATAGTCCAAGTGGTGATGTTGGAGGCGGGTAACAATAGAAGGTACAACAAATTTGAGTTTTGAAGCGGTAAAATTTTGGATTCAGGATACGGGATTGCGTTGGGCTTCGACTGAAATTGACGAAATGTATAAGTGTAGGTACGTGTTGTGAAGGGGGTGAGACGCCCTGTCGTTCGATCACGAATTCATTACTCTGCGACTCTTGGGGCGTGAAATATCGCCTGATAGACGGACGCCATAAGTAGCGGACACCGCAGATGAAAAACAAGAATCTAATAAAATCGGGAGAGGGAAGATTGAATTTTGTTAATTTTTTCATCACATATCGTGTTTGAGATACAGGATTCGAGAGCTAGTTCATAATACTATATTTTGGGAATCATTTTTTGTAACTGGGGAATACCATGTGTTTTCACCTAGCCTCGCACCATCACTATTCTCAATCCCGTCGTAACTCTGGTACCTTGTACTAGGTTCTATCAGATAAACTTACCCGAAATTTATTACATTTTTTTTATTTATTACTATTTCAAAATTATGTATCGTTAGACGGAAATTGGTGAGGATACTTTTAAAATCATTGAAGATGAAAACAAAAAATGCTCAGTTAAAATACAAGAATTTTCCGATCCTAACGAATGTGGTGACTTTCTTATGACAAAAGCTTGGATGAGTAGGGACTGAATGTTTATTCGATGAAATATGCATGGTGAGTTTCTTTTAAACTTTATTTTCAATCTCATGGTATGACATAGTACATTTCAGTATGAGTATGGAAAGGCTTTTTTGACAAAACGAGAGGTTTACGGCACGAGCCGAAGGCGAGTGCTGTAACTCGTTTCGTCAAAAAGTCTTTACGTACAAGTAACGATTATATTTTTTCATCAGGAAAGCCACAAAATCGCGACGAAGTCGCGATTTTGAGGCTAGAATGATGAAAAATGTAGTATGAACTTCACGATAGCGCCTCATTTTTTTGTCGAGAGATCGTTACTTTCATTCCAGGGTTGGTTCATTCATATTATTTATTTCATTGTATTTCTTACATAATATGGTGACGTCGTTTGATAGTCTGTCCCTCCATTTGCCACAGGGTCAGCGTTCATCTGCTCGCATGATTCACCCAAGCTGAGATGATGCTGGAACATATTATCTCGTAAGAACCGTCGTTGGATTTTTCTGTACCTACGATCATCTTCCGTTTCGTTCTTTCAACTTTATAAGAGCGAGTGATGAGAAATGGCGAATGTATCAAATTCGGATTCATTTTTCAGGAAACATTTCAAATCTTACATGCGAAAAATATCAAACACGCAGGTTAGATGGCAATCCGACTTACCGTCTTCAGACTCTCCTCCACGAGATCACCAATACTATTTTCGAGTTCTTCAAACGACGGCCGATTCAACGGCTCGGCATCCCAGCATTGCAGCATCATACGATACCTGAAATAAATGTAGAAGCTGCTGATTTCACGAACAGAACGAGAACTCAACATTACGAACCCACACTCACATGTCCTCGGATGCGTACTCTGGCCTCACCATACGGAAGCCTTCAACCAGACGTTGGTGGATTGTTTCAAATGGCATCCCAGAATAGGGGGTCTCGGCCAGGCTGAAGATTTCCCACAGAACTATTCCATACGACCAGACATCCGATTGAACGGAAAACACAAGATCTTTCACTGATTCAATGGCCATCCATTTGATGGGAAGAGGGTCTCGGCCTTTCTTATGATAATTCTCTCCCGAAAACAGATACCTTGCTAATCCGAAGTCACATATTTTTACGACGTTGTTTTCGGCGAGAAGTATATTCCTCGCAGCAAGGTCCCCGTGCAATATCTGAAATATGATCGACCGTTGACATTACGAATTCTGAAGCCATAATGAACTGTAATTGCTAAACTGCTGTTTCACTTATGTGTCAGTTGGGATGTCAGCAATGTCGGATGCATTCCGATGTAGGTGGATATATTTGAGATTAGTATGTTGATGTTGCATTGCGTGATTGGATGATTGCTCGATGTATGGAGGAAAAAAAAATACTTTTCATCATTCTAACCTCAAAATCGCCACTTCGTCGCGATTTCTCGGCAATCCTGATGAAAAATAATGATCGTTACTCGTACGTAAAGGCTTTTTGACGAACCTCGTTACAGCACTCGCCTTCGGCTCGTGCCGTAAACCTCTCGTTTCGTCAAAAAAGCCTTTCCCTACTCGTAATAAAATGTACTATTTTACCCGACTACGATAAAATGACCATATTCCATCCCTGAAATACGGGAGGAAAGTAAGCAATTTTTGACCAGAGGGAAGAAAAAGTCGATTTGCGGGCAAAAAAGTAAATTTAGCGGGCAAAAAAGTAAATTTTGCGGGAAGAAAAAAACTCCAAGTTTGACCGATTCTAGGTTTGATTGATTAAATTGCTGTGTTTGACTAGTGGATGCAATATGGTAATTTTATCTAATCGGGTAAAATAGTACATTATGCAACAAGGGAATAAAGTCGAATATTATTCCCGAAGGTGAGTTTACTGCCCGAACGGAATTCCCGCGGGTGGGTTTACTGCCTGAGCGAAGCGAGGGCAGTAATCACCCAAGGGAATTTTCGCGAGGGCAGTAAGCCTGAGGGAATGATGGACTTTATTCCAGTGTTACATATAGTACTTTATTCCCCCCTCAACTGTGGCCACTTTATTGACCTGAAGCGTGGGACCCACGGAAAAACGCTAAAATTAATCGAAAATCTATATAAATATGGAAAGAAGAAGTTAAGTCGGGAAATAAAGCAAAAATTTTTAAAATAATCTTTTGTCCCGCAAAAGAGAAAAAATAGATTTGCGGGCGAAAAAGTAACGTTTTCTCCCGCAAATTTAATTTTTGCGGGAGATAAAGTAACTTTTTCTTCCGCAAAATTTACTTTTTCTCCCGCAAATTCACTTTTTCTCCCGCAAAATTACTTTTCTCCAGTAAATTCACTTTTTCTCCCGCAGAAATGAATTTGCGGGAAAAAAAGTATACTAGGGAATCAGATGCCACTTTAGTCCCGCTTTTCAGGGAAACAAAGTGGCCAAAACAGTTGAGGGGGAATAAAGTAATATATGCTACACGGGAGGTACGTGATTTTCACCTCGTGCTGGTGCTGCCCTCGCTTCGCTCGGGCAGCAAACCTCGCACTCGGCAAAAATCACGTACTTTCCTACCTAGTAGCATAATGTACTAATTATCATTCTGGCAAGCGATGCAAAAATTATAATTCCAAACTGTCACCCACTTTTTTTGAGCCAAGATACTTCATGCCGCGAGAAACTTGCCAAGCCCAACAAAATAGGTCTTCAGTGCCGATCGGTTCCAAATTTTCATCCGTGTAATCACCTTGGTAGTCAGATCGTAGACCAGATACGACTGAGTCAGTGTCAGAAATACGGTCAGCTGATGCAATCCTTGCAGAGTTGGGATCTGACCTATGGTATGATATTGCCGTCGCCGAACTGATTTTGCATTCCATTCTATTCGTACTGTGAGAAAGAGTGGAAAATGTAAACGCTTCCATCCACCTCTACTCCTGTTTCACAAGTATTGCAGACTCGATTGGAATCGATAAACACCAAAATATCGTGCCGAAGTAAAGACCAAACGCTTTTCACTCAATTAACTGGATAATGCACCAGCCAGAATTCGAGGGTTACTTACATGCTACGATTCGCATTGTCACGATTCGTTCTGGAACTGTAATCCGCAGTGATATCCTCCTTGGGAGTATGAGCCGCATCTCCAAACTCATCTCTACGGTGCAGCAAGTAGTCTCGTAAGTTTCCGAAACAGCAAAATTCCACGATGACCTTGAGATGGCCTGTTAAAACCGATCAGAATACAATGCTCACCCGGAATAAAAATAATCCCAGCAAACACAACGTCTATTTGTTATATAACATCGAGACTATTTAGTAATATAATATACTCTCTAAATTTTTTGTAGTGGATAATTCACTCCAATAATCGTGTGAGTAGTCATTCACTCTATTTAGAGTGATTATCCACTCTTTTGGGAAGAAACTGTTCCCTTTTATGCGAAGAGTCAATAATTTCACACCAATGTATAGAATGATATTGTTTACTTTTACGCAAAGAGTGAAAAACTTTCACTCTAATGTATAAAGTGATATATTTTTCGCACTAACTGTCACTCTATAAAGAGTGAAACTGCGCGCTTTTGTCCGCGCAAGTAGTAACCATAGGCAACGAAGTTTGGTATGGGAATTACATTATTCTGTTTCACAAATGATGCGTCTTTATAATTTAAAAAAAATCTGTAATTTCCAAGTTTCATACAGTAGTTGCGTTCAATACATTTAGTTCTGACATTTGGTACTGATTGCAAACAGATTGAATTGGAGTACAAAAACAAGCATAAATATTATTGCCCCAATCCAATTAGTTTGCTATTAGTATCAAATGTCAGAACTAAACGTATTGAATACAACTTATGGATGTATCACTCCTTTTCACCTGGAGTGGAAATATTCACTCTAATTACGATTGAAAATTGATCACTCTAATTTGAAGAGTGATCTGGCCCAATCTAAAAAAGAGCTACATACTCAAGCTTTAGAAGTGGACATTTCACTCTTGAAGAGTGACTATTCACTCCAAGACATCAAGTGAAATTTTCACTTGTTCTAAGAGTGAAAAGTCACTCTAGTCCCACTGGCACGATTGTCACTCTGTGGAAAAGTTAAATTTCACTCTTAACGAGTGGGATTCCACTCCAAGAAATTTAGAGAGTATGTTATATCGAAGTTACGTAACATTATATGAATCTGTTCTTGAGTCGGAACTAATAACTTACTTGCAGCTTACATGCAACATCTACGTTATATTGCACGTTACATTCGATTATATTAATACAACGTTGCGGCAATATATCTGTGTTTGCTGGGATCGGTATTCACAAAATGAAAGGCATGAGTAAAAAAATTGGTTTTTAGCAACAAGAATTAGAACGATGCGAATTCTGCACATCTGCAGTCATGAATAAGAATAAACTCACCGAACGCAATGTGTTCGGTACAAGCACCGAGAAGGTTGACAATGTTCAGATGTTTTCCGAGATAGGCGAGAATTTTAAGTTCGCGAGCAAGAGCTTTAGTGTGCGAATCCCGAGAGCTTGTCGATCGGACCTCTTTCACCGCAACTGTTGTAATCGCCTCGTCCGGACAAATTGATTTTGCCTCTGCTTTCCTCACTACACCGAATTCACCGCTTCCCAGCACCTTACCTACAAAGTTTCGTCGAGACTATTTTTCTTTGATGTAACAATGAACAACGCCACCGATCAACTCATTTGATCATACGGGAAGAGAATCTTTTTTCCGCAATTGATCAGTGAGATACGGCTACTCAAGTGCAATATTCTGAAGTAATCGAAATGTTAAAAAAGTGAAAAAATCGTCATTTTCCAACGTGCATAACTCCTTTCGAACAAATTTTAGTGATCTAAGATTTTCAGAAAAGTTAACATTCGTGACCAAGAAGATCATACATCCGGAACAATAAAATTGAAATATATGCACTTTGAGAAAAATGCGCTTGAAAAGATTGATTCTTTTTTACATTACAGCTCATAACTTCAAAAAAATAATATATTGTGTGACAAGGGATGAAACAGTGTGAATGCAGGCCAGGGTGAAGTTGTCAGCCCGAAGCCAAAGGCGAGGGCTGACATCACACGTGGCTGCATTCATGTTTCGTCCCGTGTCACACACTACGTTTTTCATAACATCTGCAAGAAACTTCAGGTCTGAAATGCTTTCTTCCCAAGGGACGAAAGCAGTTGCTTTCTTCCCAAGGGATGAAAGCAGTTGATTTCTTCCAATGGGATGAAAGCAACGCAGCTTTCAAACCGCTCAAACATCGAAGTCGCGATTGCAGTGTATGTCACAGCTTTTCACGGCATTCGCAGGAAATTAGCTTGCCTCGACTCGCTAAACAGGCACTGAAAGCTGAAGTTTCAGAGCAGATGTTATGAAAAAAAAAAAAAAACCAATCGGAACAAACTTAGAATTTTCTAAAAGTGTACAAAGTTCTACAGATTTTGAAAGAAAAATCGTCGAAATCGGTTGAACGGTTCCGAAATTACAGCGATTTGAAAAAAATGATAAAGTAAAATCTTCAAAAAACGACTTTTTACGATTGAAATTGAAATTTATGTGCAGACTGCCGGAAATTTTCTTCAGACAAATCCCGAAACATGTATTTCCTTAAATTGTGCAAACAATAAGAAAAATGTATTCCGGACTGCTTCTGTGATGGTCACCCAGAAAGTCTTGGACGATTTTCATTGGAACCAGCCATCTACTGATCATGATTCCTACCGAGTACATGCAAGGGGTAGAGTGAGCTTAGTACCAATTTCCAATAGCTTTGGCGGGAATTCCCATTTCATGTCGTAAGGCAGTAGCTCAGCCTGATCACCTAAATTTTTCGTTTCATCTATTCCCTTTATAGATCCATCAATGAAATGCTGGTGTTCTTTTTCTCTCCATTTCTGAAAAGAATATGTTAATCATTGATGAACCGGTCAAATTTGCGACGAAATCTGAAACAACTCTTCTTGCATACCCTGTCCCTAAGTCTTTTTACAAATATCCAGGCAACCATTATAACGAGTAGAACGAGAGCAACGATGATATTCGACCATATCACGACCGCTGAATCCTCCTCTAGAAATAAGATATTATTCATCAGTTCTTGAAGAAAGCTACAGATCGTGACTTACTCGAAATTCGCAGAAATAATGATCATTGATCAATACATCCTGCTCGATGCAAGTGGGCTGGTATAAAAGACGCGCTGTTCAAGATGAAGTGGTTTCCGAAAAAAGGCTTATGAAATCATCTCGATACGCGGTTCACTGCTCGATCAAAGTAGTGATAACATATTCCAAAAACTTGACTCATGGGTTAATTTCACGTGGAACTCAATGACCGCACGAAGTGCCCAATGACCGAACTGGTATAAAAACCGTGTATATGAGATACTGAAACATAAATACCCGCGCTTTTGATGTCAGTGTATTTCTGGACCTCTCCAACACGGTTTGTTGCAAAACAAGTGTACCTTCCGAAGTCTGATTCGGAAAAGTTATTTACACGGAGTTTTGAATAGTGGTCTGAAAATTCGTACCGCTCACTTTCCATGAGTGTTTCGTTGTCCTGGAAAAGGAAAGAGAGTAATCAAATAAGAAAAAATGTTGAGATTTTGAATAGTAGAATCTTGAGAATCTCTTAGGCATTTTGGATGACGGCTGATTACTTTCCGCCAGGTTATTTCGGGTATGGGCCTTCCATCGGCCGAGCATTCTAGTGTTACAATTTGGTTTTCCTCCCGCCTCAGATCTACGAAGATCACTGAATTGTTCGTATCAGGGCTGATAAACTTTGGCAGCCGCGCATCTGCAACACAGTGAACATTAATAGCTATTCGAAGAAAATTTACACGTCAGACTCTTGATTAGCGAATATAACCATATACCTTCTACTGTCAAGTTATATTGCTTCTTCGTGGCAAGTCCAGTCGTATCAACAGCTTTACATAAGTAATTTCCAGAGTCGGATTTTTTCACATCGCAAAATTGAAGTATCGATTGATGTGTAAATTTTGTCTTCCCCTTGATGATGCTTATCCTCTTCAGACGGTTGCCTATATAAATAGTTATGTGGATTAAAAAAAAAATTGTGCGATGCAACTCGAACGTCCATCTGCTATTATAATGAGAATACATGCTTCACGGGTCACTGATCGAGATCTAGAAGAGCACGGTAGTATGTCGAAGATCTTACTTGTCCTCCAAGAGAATTTCTCGTCCCACCAAATTTGTTCGGTGAAGTTGTAAGCAGAAGCACCACACGTCACATTGATATTGTCACCTTCCGTAACTTTATCTGGACCAACTATACCAAAGTATCCATCTACATCTGAATGACAATAAAATGACCAAAATTAATTGTAGAATACACATCTCGAAACATCGATGCTCATTCTCAGTTCATTTCTGGATGAGATGAAAGAGAAGATTCCCATAAATATTGCTAATTATCGGAGCTTACCAGAAACGAAGATTCTTTTGGTCGTCCCGAAACAATCATATTCGTTACAGGACGTACATACCAGATCTCCCGTCATATTGATCGTGATATTCATATAGCTTCGTAAATCATAACTGCCAGCCTTCTCTATTGTCTTGCTGGGGATATCCTAAATAGTAAAATCATAGAATCATCACGATTGCAATCAATTACAAGTGAACGAGTTTTGCTAACATCAGACGTGTGTATGAAATGTGATAATTATAGCTGTTGCTACTTGCCGAGAGAGATTTGTGCACAACATTTTCCGTCGATGGAAAATCAGGGTATTCTATATAACCCCATGTTACATTTTGTGTGAAAAAAATTTCTTTGGCGAAACATTGAAATTCGGCAGACTCGCCTGGTGCGAAGTAAAGCTTAGTATTTTGTATAAAAATGATGGCTTCCTCTTCTTTACTTGGAATGAAAAGACATGAGTTAAGGAGGTTGGGTACACCAAAATGACTAGTTTTGTATAAATTCATTACGGCATATTATAAAAAAAAACTAGTCATTTTGGTGTACCCAACCTCCTTAAGTTGAGCCTAATAGGTACCCTCACGGAATAAAAACCCTTCAATTTTCATTGTTATACTTTCAATAACTATGGATAAACCATCAATTGGAGGTTCATCCCTGAAAAGTTGCTTGATCAAAACCATGAAAATTGAGGGAAAACCCCCTAAGAATTAAAGAACATCCCTCAAAAATCAAGAGACATCCTTCAACAGTTGAGGGATGACCCTGAATAGTTAGAGGTCAACCCTGAAAAGTGGCGGGTCACTTCAAAAGTCACTTCAAACAGTCACTTCAAAAACCCTGAAGTTGAAGAGACCCCCATTTGAAGGCTGTTCCTCAAGTTGAATCTACCCCTCGATTCAGGGTCAACCCCCAAGTTCGCGGTATGAAATCACCCTGAAAGTTGAGAGCTCAGTTGAGTTATTTTTTTGGTAAGGGTACGCCCATTATCAACCCTTACGGAAAAAACCCTTCAAGTTTGAGAGTGAACCTTCAATTTTCAAGGTTTCACCCTCAATTCTGGGGGTGAAACCCTGAAATTTTAGGGTTCAACCTCCCATATTCAGGGTAATACCTTCAATTCCTATGGATGAACCATCAATTGAAGGGTCAACCGTGAAAAGTTGGTGGATCAACCCTGAAAATTGAGGGAAAACCCCCAAGAATTGTGGAATATCCCGCAAACATTGAGGGACAACCTCCAGCAATTGAAGGATAACCCTGAATAGTTAGGGGTCAATACTGAAAATTGAGGGAAAACCCCCAAGAATTGAGGAATATCCCTCAAACATTGAGCGACAACCTCCAACAATTGAGGGATAACCCTGAAACGTTCTGGAACAACTCTGAAAATTGAGGGATGGCCCTGAATAGTTAGGGGTCAACCCTGATGAGTGGCGGGTCACTTCAAAAGTCACTTCAAAAAGTCACCTCAAAAACCCTGAAGTTGAAGGGACCCCCATTTGACGGTTGTTCCTCAAGTTGAAGGTACCCCTCAATTCAGGGTTAACCCCCAAGTTGTGGGTACGAAATTACCCTGAAAGTTGAGGGCTCAGTTGAGGGTGATATTTTGTGGGGTTTTTTCCGTAAAGGAATTGAGTTGAGTATAAGTAAAGAAAGTATTTTACGGAGGACTGTCAACGAAAGAGCGATGCTTGTCTCGTTGTGTGGCGTAGACACGTGAATTGTGTAGGTACCGCTATCCCCTATAGTCAGTCCTGATATCAGGAAGGTATGGTTTATTCCAGCTTGTTGATGAACATATTTATGGTGTCGAATCCTCGTGAATTGACGGTATTCGGAAGGACTTTCGGAACGAATTATTATTTTAGTTCCATACGGATCATACCTACAAGAATATAATTCAATGTATGGATAATCTATATTTTTATGGATACCATGGATTCTTGGTAACGATACTGTGATCGAATGGTCGTATAGTTTCCAAACACGAGCACTTTCTAAATTCCGTAGCACAGAAGTCCAAAGAGATGTGATACCAAGACTTATTTTTCACACAAAAATAATGTTTTAATAGGGCGTCCTTGCAAAAACTTCAATTCGCCAAAAACGAATGGAGCTCAGCTCGGGGCACTGATAGTTTGAACACATAAAAGAACTTTGTCACAGTCCTGTGAAGTTTAATCCTTCGCATGCAGGAAGGAATTTATTGGCATGATTTTTAGAGACAAGCGATTATTAGGGAATCCTGATGTTATTGGCTTTAAGCGTGATGAACGAATTCGAGAATCCGTCACAGCGATTCCCAAGTGACGAACGAAGTCATGAAAAGTACTGTGATTTCCACAGGAAGGTTATTGATGCAGTATCTACACAGCTGAGGTTGGCGGACGGCGAAGATACATGAAATGAAAAATTGGCTCACCATGACCAGTCAGCGTTGCTGGGATACGTGTCAATTATAATACTCCAACGAGCATTGCCTCCTCTATGCACTGAGATATCTTTCTCACCATCCACGTACACGTTGAAAGTCAAGTCGCTGGGATCTGAAGAAATATCGAACACGTCGAATTATTCGTCATAGTCATATCTTCAACCATGGATTTAAACTGACACTGAGCTACCTTCCGTTGCTCTTATTTGACTTAATGAACGGGACATGAGCTTGGGAGGCAAAATGACATGTAGTCTCGTCCGCATAAGGACGATGCTGCTTGCGCTTACCCGAAACTTCAATTCCCACCGATGTTTGTCTCCTACTGCCATTTTTATTCATCGCGACGCAAATATATTCACCGCTATCATTTTTCTCAACTTTCTTCACTGTTAATTCTGCCTTCCACTCGGCGTACATAGTCATCTTATGATTCAAGGGGTACGGCAGCAATCGCACGCCGTAGGACAATCTTTCGTGCTGGAATGGATTTTCAAATTATATTTTTGCAATTGACCACAGTCGCTGAAACTTACCGGGATTGTGTCCGGGGTTTCCCAACTCAGAAGAATGTTGTTCATCCTGCGCAATGTCACCCTGCACTCTAATGTTATATCATCTCCACAGGTAGCGTGGCCTTTCACGTCCCCGATGAGATACGGTAATGGTAAAGCTGTATGAAACATTGCACTCAGCATTAGCTCTGGTCTTTCAGAGTACTCCCAATCGACAATATGATCATAGATATCAACAATAAATTTCAACACAAAACAGCAAATCGCAGTTCTGTGATGTGAAAACAAAAAAAAAAAAAAAAAAAAAAAACGATAATAATTGCAAAATACAAGTGTATCGAGTTAGATGTAAGTGTCCTGGTCATAACTTTCGGAATTACTGAAATTATTACATTCTTCTTTGAGGCTCAGATGATATTTTGGCCACAATGACGCATTTGTATCATTAGTTCCATCAAGTTGACAATGATAAGCATCTCCATCTTGTTCTTCGTCAACCTCGTTCAGGATGAATCCAATTTTCGGGTCATAAGATGGTTCTTCCGGCACCGGGATTCTCTGTCAATAATTCATACAGTCATCGTAGATGATCTTGGCCTATAACCGCTATTGATAGTAATTGTAACTCGCAAAGATTTCATATATCAAACAAGGAGGGAAATGAAGTTTAATCTGATTGTGACGAATATTGTGAACGACTCACATTAATATTATTGACAAGTATCACCGGTAAGTTGGGAGACGTTGGCCGACATGGTAAGATTACTCTGGATCCTATCGTTGCATACATCCCTCTCGACCGTTCTAATATAGCAGTATTGAATGGCATGGAAGCTGAATCAGAAGTACATATTGTATTTTAATAGACGACGCATACAATTTAAAACATTTCCAGGTCGGAGACTCGTAGTCCGCACGTGAGAAAAAAAGCTTGATGCGCACAAGGACTTTTCACGTACACGTGCAATCCATCTTGAGATCAACGAATGACGAAATGCAAATGAATTAACTATTTAGGTAATCATATTACCTACCCGTGTCGGAAGTTATATACTCACAATTCACGTAGACGTAAATCCAGCTGATATCTTCTCTAGGATGATCGATAGTCAGCTCGTCATTAAAAATCTCGACATTCTCATCTGCACAAGCGTACCATCCGGTGTCGCCCCTAATTGTCTTGGGACGGACGAATGTGTACGTGTTGGATCCCTCGTCGAATGAGCGGTTGATGTTGGATTGTTTCACGAACTATAAATCATGCGATTTGACCAATATCCACTATTATATTATTATATTATGGCCTTATACAGCTGCACTGGCGAGGTGCGATAACGAATGATAAGTGCAAGGAGAAGTACAATACGTGCATTATTTAAATGTTCTTCTACTGAAAACTGAAGCTTGCCGTCGCCCTGACATGATATTCTCAGTTCATCCCCTTCTTGAATCAGGAGCTCATCCATATCTGGAGTCATCTTTGGTTTTCCTGCTGTAACGCCTGCACGAGGACATGAAAATGTTCACATCATTACAGGAGTTCACCTATATCGGGAAAGGTGGGGCAAGGCCGGCCACCAAGAAAACAAATGATCCAATGGTATTTTCGAATTAAGGCGAGTAAAACAAAACGCCATACCAAGTGTATCCGCTGGAAGCAATCAAAATTTTTGAGGGTGGGGCAAAACCGGCCACCGAAAAAGAAGGCTGAATCGTATCATTAGACACGGGATGGAAATGAATGATGGATAATAGCTATTGCAAACGAATTTTCGATATTATTCTGCATGAGTAACGATTGATGAATTTACTTTCACAAATTAGGATCAGTAAATGAACAAACGTCAATCGATGAAATTGAGAGAGAATAGTACTTTTGTGTAGTTACTCGATTTAATTACACATTACTTTGGTAATGTGTAATTAAACTTTATTTAATTACACATTACTTTTGTAATGTGTAATTAAACTTCATTTAATTACCCATTACTTTGGTAATGTGTAATTGAACTCGATTTAATTACCCATTACCAAAGTAATGGGTAATTAAACTCGGTTTAATTACACATTACCAAAGTAATGGGTAATTAAATGAGTAATTCCATTGCAATTAATGTAATTAGTGACTCGCAACACTGATCACGAGTCTGATTAAATGTGAATAATAATGAATTTATTTTCAAGAGAAATGTCCCGTTCACCAGAAAGAAGATAATTATTCCTTCATAATTCAGGGCTGGAAGATTAAACGTCGCATCGAGTTACACGATTAAGATCACACACGGAATTCAGAAAGAAGATGCTCAATAAACATGAATACTGTTGATCACGCTACATCCTAGAGATGGTTTTCGACTCACCATAGTTATGGGGGTTGGCGTATATCAACGCGAAACACGCGAAGACCCACATCTTCATTATCGAGCGCATCGCGATTTTTATATAGGTAATATCGTGGCGTTATTACGTACGCTTAGCTCGATCTCTGGTTCTGTTGAAAGAGAAATATAGTCGTTATTAGTTAAATAATTCAATTTCCTATTCATGAATATAAAATTAGAGAAAACGACGAAGAACATCACAGGATAGATGAACGATCGATTGGATGATGACGTCAGATGATAGAATCGGGGAACAGGAGAACAGAACATCTTCTTTACTTTTCCATGAAATAAAACTAAGAGGTGAATAGGAATACAAATCCTATTTTACCGTCACACTGTCACCATTCAATTCTTCACTCTAATATCACCGAAGTAGCAACAACTCTTGAACTACCTTCCGTCGCACAATGTGCTTGAGATATACGTCGCATCAAGTTTTGAAGCCAAAATACATGCATCATCTGCGAATGTGTATAGTTGACAAGGTTCTATACACATACCCGAATTCGCCGAATTGGTGGTTAAATGCGAATACCCTGTTTCGAAGAAAACTTTATCAGCTATTCGACAAGATTAAAATGCTTGTGCGGAACACGCGAATGAAAAGCATCACTTGATATTTGCCTGGAAGTAGTGAGATATCTGAAGAATCTTCGCAGCTAGGTTCGGCAGCATTGAAATATTATCAGTGTTGCCTCACTTGCGTAGCTCTTTCTCTCACTTACAATCAGTTTCTCTATCGCGGTTGTTATCACTGAACCATGAACCCTGGGCTATATTGGTGTGCGGGTATGTGTGTGCCACTGACCTTACTCCAAACTTCCATGCTTCAACGTGCAGAACGTTCTTCCAGGTGTTTTTGCTTTGCTGAACTGATCCTAGCGACCGGTCCTTCGTCATCCTTGAATTTCCAGGTAGCCTTTCTTCAGGGGTCAATTGAGGGGTTGGGCGGAGTAACGGTATAAGTCGAGTTATACCGTTTTTTTTTTCAGAGGTTGCATAAAAATGATCAGTAATCATAGATTTACATTATATATTTATTTGATGAAAATGGGATGATATCGAAGGGTTTGACCGAACTGCTTCTATGGGAGAATGGTATAACTCAAGTTATTTCGTTCTCTCGAACATCTAAATGAAATGAGATCGAAACATCGAACTGATGTTCACGGATGATCACTCAAAACGCGAAATATTTCGGGTATGGAAACGTATTTTTGATAGCCCAGCGATTATCGAAGAGATTTCGGACATTGCTTTAGCAGGCTTATAATCGGCAGAAATAGATGATCTACGAACTTCGATCATCGTTAAAGAAAATACTCGCTATACACAGAGAGAATTTTGTGGTAAATACTACTATCGCATTATTGTAAAAGCACACTACAACCGATTCAATGAAAGCGATGATTGAATTCACCACTCTAATGGTAATGGTTATCATCTCTTATGTTAATATGAACCATACAATAATAGCATAGTGTGCAGCTAGCGGGAAGATGGCCATTTCGAGCAAGGGTGAGGTGTTTAGCACGAGTCGAAGTAGAGGGCGCCGAAGGTGCCCGAGACGATCCCGCTGTTGGATATTCGGTACTCACGGTCGAAACAAGTGATTTCCCCCCCTCTCGACAAGCATGAAAGAAGGCTCATTTCATGCCCGTGTTATGAAAAATTATATATTATTTCGCCCCCATGTTCCCCTCACGCTGAGCTTACTGTGTAGTATCGTTCTTGTTCTTATTAATACGTTCTTTAATCCTATTTCGTTTGTAATATTTAATTTCATTTCGTTCATTATATTTTATTAATTCCCTTCACTTATTACTATTATTTCGTTTTGAGTTTTGAGATTTGAGTTTCGTTTCTGTACCGCGCTACCTCAAGGCGCCTGGCACCAAACATACCGTAAATTTATCGTGGCTATCTTATAAAAATTGATGTATAATAGTCAAGTCTCGAATAAATAAACGTCGGAAGAGTGCCTGATCTTTGTAGTCGTGTAACCGCCCGGAATAAATATCGCACCGTCACGTCGGCGGTGCACGTCACAGTATTTATGTATTATTGAATTCCGGATCCGGGATTGCGTTGGGCTTTGACTGAAATGGACGAAATGTATGAATGTGGGTGTTTGTTGTCAAGGGGGAGAAACGTCCTGTCGTTCGATCACAAATTCATTATCCTGTGACTCTTTTTTCGTCACATGTCGCGTTTGAGATACAGGATTCGAGAGCTAGTTCGTAATACTATATTTTGGGAATCATTTTTTTTATCTGGGGGAATACCATGTGTTTTCAGCTAGCCTCGCACCATCGCTATTTTCAATCCCATCGTAACTCTGGTACCTTGGAGTAGGTTCTATCAGATAAACTTACCCGAAATTTATTACATTTTTTTTATTTATCACTATTTCAAAATTATGTACCGTTAGACGAAAATTGGCGCGGATACTTTTAAAATCATTGAAGATGAATACAAAAAATGCTCAGTTAAAATACAAGAATTTTGCGATCCTATCGAATGTGGTGACTTTCTTAGGACAAAGGCTTGGATGAGTAGGGACTGAGTGTTTATTCAATGAAATATGTACGGTGAGTTTCTTTTAAACTTTATTTTCAATCTCATGGCATGACAAATGTAGTATGAACTTCACGATGGCGCCTCATTTTTTGTCGAGAGATCGTTACTTTCATTCCAGGGTTGGTTCATTCATATTATTCATTTCATTGTATTTCTTACATAATATGGTGACGTCGTTTGATAGTCTGTCCCTCCATTTGCCACAGGGTCAGCGTTCATCTGCTCGCATGATTCACCCAAGCTGAGATGATGCTGGAACATATTATCTCGTAAGAACCGTCGTTGGATTTTTCCGTACCTACGATCATCTTCCGTTTCGTTCTTTCAACTTTATAAGAGCGAGTGATGAGAAATGGCGAATGTATCAAATTCGGATTCATTTTTCAGGAAACATTTCAAATCTTACATGCGAAAAATATCAAACAAGCAGGTTAGATGGCAATCCGACTTACCGTCTTCAGACTCTCCTCCACGAGATCACCAATACTATTTTCGAGTTCTTCAAACGACGGCCGATTCAACGGCTCGGCATCCCAGCATTGCAGCATCATACGATACCTGAAATAAATGTAGAAGCTGCTGATTTCACGAACAGAACGAGAACTCAACATTACGAACCCACACTCACATGTCCTCGGATGCGTACTCTGGCCTCGCCATACGGAAGCCTTCAACCAGACGTTGGTGGATTGTTTCAAATGGCATCCCAGAATAGGGGGTCTCGGCCAGGCTGAAGATTTCCCACAGAACTATTCCATACGACCAGACATCCGATTGAACGGAAAACACAAGATCTTTCACTGATTCAATGGCCATCCATTTGATGGGAAGAGGGTCTCGGCCTTTCTTATGATAATTCTCTCCCGAAAACAGATACCTTGCTAATCCGAAGTCACATATTTTTACGACGTTGTTTTCGGCGAGAAGTATATTCCTCGCAGCAAGGTCCCCGTGCAATATCTGAAATATGATCGACCGTTGACATTACGAATTCTGAAGTCATAATGAACTGTAATTGCTAAACTGCTGTTTCACTTATGTGTCAGTTGGGATGTCAGCAATGTCGGATGGATTCCGATGTAGGTGGATATATTTGAGATTAGTATGTTGATGTTGCATCGCGTGATTGAAAGATGATTGCGCGACGAGTTGCTCGATGTGTGGAGGACAAAAAATACTTTATCATTCTGGCAAGCGATGCAAAAATTATAATTCCAAATTGTCACCCACTTTTTTTGAGCCAAGATACTTCATGCCGCGAGAAACTTGCCAAGCCCAACAAAATAGGTCTTCAGTGCCGATCGGTTCCAAATTTTCATCCGTGTAATCACCTTGGTAGTCAGATCGTAGACCAGATACGACTGAGTCAGTGTCAGAAATACGGTCAGCTGATGCAATCCTTGCAGAGTTGGGATCTGGCCTACGGTATGATATTGTCGTCGCCGAACTGATTTTGCATTCCATTCTATTCGTACTGTGAGAAAAAGTGGAAAATGTAAACGCTTCCATCTACCTCTACTCCTGTTTCACGAGGATTGCACACTCGATTGGAATCGATAAACACCAAAATACCGTGCCGAAGTGGAGACCAAACGCTTTTCACTCAATTAACATGGATGCAATACCAGCCAGAATTCAAGGGTTACTTACATGCTACGATTCGCATTGTCACGATTCGTTCTGGAACTGTAATCCGCAGTAATATCCTCCTTGGGAGTATGAGCCGCATCTCCAAACTCATCTCTACGGTGCAGCAAGTAGTCTCGTAAGTTTCCGAAACAGCAAAATTCCACGATGACCTTGAGATGGCCTGTTAAAACCGATCAGAATACAATGCTCATCCGGAATAAAAATATTCGGTATTCACAAAATGAAAGGCATGAGTAAAAAAATTGGTTTCCAGCAACAAGAATTAGAACCATGCGAATTCTGCACATCTGCAGTCATGAATAAGAATAAACTCACCGAACGCAATGTGTTCGGTACAAGCACCGAGAAGGTTGACAATGTTCAGATGTTTTCCGAGATAGGCGAGAATTTTAAGTTCGCGAGCAAGAGCTTTAGTGTGCGAATCCCGAGAGCTTGTCGATCGGACCTCTTTCACCGCAACTGTTGTAATCGCCTCGTCCGGACAAATTGATTTTGCCTCTGCTTTCCTTACTACACCGAATTCACCGCTTCCCAGCACCTTACCTACAAAGTTTCGTCGAGACTATTTTTCTTTGATGTAACAATGAACAACGCCACCGATCAACTCAATTGATCATACGGGAAGAGAATCATGTTTCCGCAATTGATCAGTGAGATACGGCTACTCAAGTGCAATATTCTAAAGTAATCGAAAAGTTCAAAAAGTGAAAAAATCGTCTTTTTCCAATGTGCATAACTCCATTTGAACAAATTTTAATGATCTAGGATTTTCAGAAAAGTTGACATTCGTGATCAAGAAGATCATACATCCGGAACAATAAAATTGAAATATATGCACTTTAAGAAAAATGCGCGTGAAAAGATTGATTCTTTTTTACATTACAGCTCATAACTTCAAAAAAAAAAAAAAACCGATCGGAACCAACTTAGAATTTTCTAAGAGTGTACAAAGTTCTACAGATTTTGAAAGAAAAATCGTCGAAATCGGTAGAACGGTTCCGAAATTACAGCAATTTGAAAAAAATGAAAAAAATAAACTCTTGAAAAAACGACTTTTTACGATTGGAATTGCAATTTATGTGCAGAGTGCCGGCAATTTTCTTCAGACAAATCCCGAAACACGTATTCCCTTAAATTGTGCAAACAATAAGAAAAATGTATTCCGGACTGCTTCTGTGATGGTCACCCAGAAAGTCTTGGACGATTTTCATTGCAACCAGCCATCTACCGATCATGATTCCTACGAAGTACATGCAAGGGGTAGAGTGAGCTTAGTACCAATTTCCAATAGCTTTGGCGGGAATTCCCATTTCATGTCGTAAGGCAGTAGCTCAGCCTGATCACCTAAATTTTTCGTTTCATCTATTCCCTTTACGAATCCATTAATGAAAAACTCGTATTCTTTTCTCAATTTCTGAAAAAGAATATGTTAATCATTGATAAACCGGTCAAATTTACGACGAAATCTGAAACAACTCTTCTTGCATACCCTGGCCCTAAGTATTTTTACAAATATCCAGGCAACCATTATAACGAGTAGAACGAGAGCAACGATGATATTCGACCATATCACGACCGGTGAATCTTCCTCTAGAAATAAGATATTATTCATCAGTTCCTGAACAAAGCGATAGATCGTGACTTACTCAAAATTCGCAGAAATAATGATCATTGATCAATACATCCTGCTCGATGCAAGTGGGCTGGTATAAGAGACGCGCTGTTCAAGATGAAGTGGTTTCCGAAAAAAGCTTATGAAATTATCTCGATACGCGGTTCACTGCTCGATCAAAGTAGTGATAACATATCGCGTCCCTAATACCATAAAGGCATATCTTCGTTATATGCCTTTATGGCATACTAATGCTAAAAAGGCATATAGTTTTTTCAAACTTCGCCTATCGCTTTGAAAACATGCAAAACGCATAGAAAGTGAAAAAAAAAAATCAGTTTTCCTAATGCCAAAAAGGCCTATGTCCCAAAAGATATGCCTTTTTGGCATTAGTTTTTTTATTTTTTTTATAGAAAATTCATTTCAAGTTATTCTGAAGCGATTGGGCGAATAAAAAAATTTATATGCCTTTATGGCTCTTAGGTAGCATCTATATACAGCGTATGCCTTTATGGCATTAGGGACGCGATATTCCAAAAACTTGACTCATGGGTGAATTTCACGTGAAACTCAATCACCGCACGAAGTGCCCAATGACCGAACTGGTATAAAAACCGTGTATATGAGATACTGAAACATAATTACCCGCGCTTTTGATGTCAGTGTATTTCTGGACCTCTCCAACACGGTTTGTTGCAAAACAAGTGTACCTTCCGAAGTCTGATTCGGAAAAGTTATTTACACGGAGTTTTGAATAGTGGTCTGAAAATTCGTACCGCTCACTTTCCATGAGTGTTTCGTTGTCCTGGAAAAGGAAAGAGAGTAATCAAATAAGAAAAAATGTTGAGATTTTGAATAGTAGAATCTTGAGAATCTCTTAGGCATTTTGGATGACGGCTGATTACTTTCCGCCAGGTTATTTCGGGTATGGGCCTTCCATCGGCCGAGCATTCTAGTGTTACAATTTGGTTTTCCTCCCGCCTCAGATCTACGAAGATCACTGAATTGTTCGTATCAGGGCTGATAAACTTTGGCAGCCGCGCATCTGCAACACAGTGAACATCGATAGCTATTCGAAGAAAATTTACACGTCAGACTCTTGATTAGCGAATATAACCATATACCTTCTACTGTCAAGTTATATTGCTTCTTCGTGGCAAGTCCAGTCGCATCAACAGCTTTACATAAGTAATTTCCAGAGTCGGATTTTTTCACATCGCAAAATTGAAGTATCGATTGATGTGTAAATTTTGTCTTCCCCTTGATGATGCTTATCCTCTTCAGACGGTTGGCTATATAAATAGTTATGTCGATTGAAAAAAAAATTGTGCGATGCACCTTGAACGTCCATTTGCCATTATAATGAGACAACATGCTTTACTGGTCACTGATCGAGATCTAGAAGAGCACGGTAGTATGTCGAAGATCTTACTTGTCCTCCAAGAGAAATTCTCGTCCCACCAAATTTGTTCGGTGAAGTTGTAAGCAGAACCACCACACGTCACATTGAAATTGTCACCTTCCGTAACTATATCTGGACCAACTATACCAAAGTATCCGGCTACATCTGAATCACAATAAAATGACCAACATTAATTGTAGAACATAAATCTTGAAATATCGATGCTCATTTTCAGTTCATTACTGGATAAAGCGAAAGAGAAGATTCCGATAAATATTGCTGATTATCGGAGCTCACCAGAAACGAAGATTCGTTTGGTCGTCCTGAAACAATGATATTCGTAACAGGAGCTACATACCAGATCTCCGGTCATATTGATCGTGATATTCATATAGCCGTGTAGAACATACCGGTAATCATACTCCGTTATCGTCTTGCTGGGCATATCCTAAATAGTGAAATCATTAATTCATCACGAGTGCAATCAATTACAAGTGAACGAGTGTTGCTCACATCAGACGTGTGTATGAAATGTGATATAGCTGTTGCTACTTGCCGAGACAGATCTGTGCACAACATTTTCCGTCGATGGAAAATCAGGGTATTCTACATAACCCCATGTTACATTTTGCATGAAAAGATCTTCGGCTGAACATTGAAATTCGGCAGATTCGCCTGGTGCGAAGTAGAGCTTAGTATCATGTATAAAAATAATGTCTTTCTGTTCTCCATCTGGAATGAAAAGACATGAGTTAAGTTGAGCCTAGTATAGGTACCCTTACGGAATAAAACCCTTCAATCGTCCAAGGGTACGAAATTACCCTGAAAGTTGGGGGCTCAGTTGAGGGTGATATTTTGAGGGCTTTTTTTTCGTAAGGGTAGGCCCATTATCAATTGAGTTAAGTAGGGTAAGGTTGCCAGAATCGTACCATTTTTCACATTTCAGCCTTTAACTTCTAGGAATATTCATGAAAATACTTTAAAATTGGAACACAGAGTCTCTGATATGTTTTCTTCATAAATCTTTCGTTGATTTGAGATCAGAATAGAATTTTCATGAAATACAATCAATTTTGTAAAAGCTTGAAAATGGTACGATTTGAGCGACCGGGTTCCCAAATCGTACCACAGAGCTCCCTAATCGTACCTGGGGTACCTAAGTCGTGCCAGCTGCACGAATGTGAATTAAATAATTGATTAAATGATAAATAATGAATAATAATAAATAATAATAATAATCATAATCATAATAATCATAATAAATGATTAATTTAATAATCCCAAGAATATTGTGAACAAGTTCCTAAATCTTACCGGTACGATCTAGGCCCTACAGATTCTAAGGCAACCGATAGCTGGTACGATTTCGGCAACTCATCATTTTTCTTTTCAATTGAATAAAGATAGAGCTTTAGAGGTTCGATTTAAAATTTGGTAGGTCAAGTATATCGAAAATTGAAGTTACTTTACAAGAGACTCAGGCAAAGTTTCATTTCGATTAGATTTCCAGCCAAAAATCGTTAGGGAAATGTGACCAAAACCTACATGCTACGGTATGCTATTCTTCTTTCGTTAATATTTCCTTTCTTACTTCTTCTTTCACGTCCACTTTCATTCCACACGCGTATTATGATACATGCTTCGAAGAACCACGGCTAGATAGCATGAAAACTAAGAATTGTGGAAGATACGACGGTGGTACGATTTGGGCGGCGGTACGATATCGACAACCTTACCCTATAAGTGAAGAGAGTATTTTACTGAGGACTGTCAATGAAAGTGCAACGCTTGTCTCGTTGTGTGGCGTAGACACGTGAATTGTGTGGGTACCACTATCCGCTATAACCAGCCCTACTATCTGGAATCTATGTCTCATTCCAGTTTGGATATGAGCCTATCTGTGAAGAATCTTCTCCGGTATACTGTATTTGAAAGAACTTGCGGAAGGGATTATTTCTTTAGTTCCATCCGGTTTGTACCTACAAGAATATAATTCAATCCATGGATAATCTATATTTTTATGGATACCATGCATTCTTGGTAACGAAACTGTGATCGAATGGCCGTACAGTTCCCGAACACGAGCACTTTCGAAATTCTGTATCACAGAAATCCAAAGAGATGTGATACCCGGACTCATTTTTCACACAAAAAGAACGTTTTAATAGGGCGTGCTTGCAAGAATTTCAATTTGCCAAAAACGAATGCGGCTCAGCTCGGGGCACTGATATAGTTTGATCACGAAGAACCTTGTCGCAGTCCTGTGAAGTTTGATCCTTTGCATGCAGGAAGTAATTTAATGGCATGATTTTCAGAGACAAGAGATCCTTAGAAAATCCTGAGGTTATTGGCTTTAAGCGTGATGAACGAATTCGACAATCCGTCACAGCGATTCCCAAGTGACGAACGAATTCATGAAAAGTACTGTGATTTCCATAGTAATCGGTGTCGGAAGGTTATTGATGCAGTACCTACGCCAGCTGAGGTTGGTAGACGGCTAAGATACATGAAATCAAAAATTGGCTCACCATGAGCAGTCGGCGTTGCTGGGATACGTGTCAATTATGATCTCCCAAGAAGCGATGCGTCCTGCATACACTGAGATATCTTTCTCACCATCTACGTACACGTTGAAAACCAAGTCACTGGGATCTGAAGAAATATCGAACACTTCGAATTATTTGTCATAATCGTCTTCAACCATGGATTTAAACTCACACCGAGCTACCTTCCGTTGCTCCTATATATTTGACTTAATGAACGGGACATGAGCTTGGGAGGCAAAATGACATGTACTCGTCCGCATAAGGACGATGCTGCTTGCGCTTACCCGAAACTTCAATTCCCACCGATTTTTGTCTCCTACTACCATTTTTATCCGTCACGACGCAAATATATTGACCACTATCATTTTTCTCAACTTTCTTCACTGTTAATTCTGCCTTCCACTCGGTCCACATACTCCTATAACTATTCATGGGGTACGGCAGCAATCGCTCGGTGTGGGACAATCTTTCGTGCTGGAATGGATTTTCAAATCATATTCTTGCACAGAGAAAAAACATTCCCAATTCCCTTACGGAAAAAACCTTTCAAGATTGAGGGTGAACCTTCAATTTTCAAGGTTTCACTCTCAATTCTGGGGGTGAAACCCTGAAATTTCAGGGTTCAACCTCCAATATTCAGAGTAATACCTTCAATTCCTATGGATGAACCATCAATTGAAGGGTCAACCGTGAAAAGTTGGTGGATCAACCCTGAAGATTGAGGGAAAACGCTCAAGAATTGTGGAATATCCCTCAAACATTGAGGGACAACCCCCAACAATTGAAGGATAACCCTGAATAGTTGGGGGTCAATACTGAAAATTGAGGGAAAACCCCCAAGAATTGAGGAATATCCCTCAAACATTGAGCGACAACCTCCAACAATTGAGGGATAACCCTGAAACGTTCTGGGACAACTCTGAAAATTGAGGGATGACCCTGAATAGTTAGGGGTCAACCCTGATGAGTGGCGGGTCACTTCAAAAGTCACTTCAAAAAGTCACCTGAAAAACCCTGAAGTTGAAGGGACCCCCATTTGACGGTTGTTCCTCAAGTTGAAGGTACCCCTCAATTCAGGGTTAACCCTCCAAGTTAGGGGTACGAAATCACCCTGAAAGTTGAGGGCTTAGTTGAGGGTGATATTTTGAGGGGTGTTTTCCGTAAGTGTTCTTAGGAAAGAATTCCTCGATTTCAACTTTTCGCTATGATTGAATTTGAGACGCGTCAAACGATGAAAACCATCGATTTATGGGCTTGTTTTTAACCAAAATTGTCTTGCAATAATGCCAAATTTTCCATAATTTCATCCATTTTCGACTGGGAAGAAACATTTATTCTTGAATTAAAATTTATTTTTTTTCTCTAAAATTAGTCCAGAAATTCAACATTCAAATTATCCTAATTTCTTCTTATTATGGGCAAAGAAGTATCCTCAATGCATAAATAGATTTAAGTTGATTTTGCCGTGTAAAGGCAAACAAAATTTCAAAGATTTTTTACGTCTATTAATTAAACTTACAGCGATTATTCAGAACACACTTTTTTCTATAGAACTAAGGGGAGACTTCGGTGAAATTTTGATGAAAGCGATTTTTTCATTCTTTAAATTACTGAAAAAAATCCAATCAAAAATTCCTTAGATCAAAATTAAGATCATGGTAGTATGTGTACTGAAAAAACAACACTTTCAATTCATGTCCGTGAACGCCATTTTTGAAATGCTCGAAAATAATAATTGTGCTGGATTGAAAGAAAACTGTATCGGCCGAAGTTGATGCTCTCAACGAGCACAAATATTCAGCACAAGTCAGTAATTTGGACTTTAATTTTTTGTTCAAATTTTCAAAATTCCGACTTTCTTCCATTTTGGAAACCACGATACTCAGAAAAAAACTTTATCAATCGAAGTTGATGCTCTCGACGAGCAAAGTTCGGTACAAGTCTGTGATTTGGACTTTAATTTTTTTCTTCAAATTTTCAAAATTCTGACTCCGCTCTATTTTGGAAACTACGATCAGAGGTTTCACCGTACCACAGTCGCTGAAACTTACCGGGATTGCGTCTGGGGTTTCCCACCTCAGCAGAATGTTGTTCATCCTGGGCAATGTCACCTCGCACTCTAATTTTATATCCTCTCCACTGGTGGCGCGGCGTTTCACCTCCCCGATGAGATACGGTAATGGTAGAGCTGTATGAAACATCACACTCAGCATTAACTCTGGTCTTTTGTAGTACTCGCAATCGACAATATTGTCATAGATATCAACAGCAGATCAATTTCAACACAAAACAGCAAGTCGCAGTTCTGTGATGTGAAACCAAAAAAAAAAGAAAAAAAAAAAAAAAAAACGCGCAGCTTCAACTTGTCCGTAGATGCCCGCACGGAAATATATACATGCGAAAAATATATGCGACATCTATGTCGCATATATGGGTAATTCTCATTTTCGACAAAAATCTGCGTGCACCCCATTTTTTACACTTCAGTACTCAATTATGGGATTGGTTATTTATTTTAGTAAAATATAGATGAAATACTATCCTCTCAAGCTAAATTCATGTAAATAAGCCTCACAGTTAATCTTTTATTAAGCGTCAAAGCATCAAAAATGTCACTTCCATGGGTGTGACTTCCCCGCTTTCGTGAAGAAAAAAAATCAAAAGTCTTTATTTCTTCATAATATTCACTTCAAAAGTGAGCCAATATCAACTACGATGAATAACTCATTAAATAAAACAATATAATGTCTAAAGTTACACAGATTTTAATATGAACCGTCATATCAAAGTTTGTGATCAATTTTTTTGTCACTTCCATGGACCTATGTCACACCCCTCTTATTTGAAAAAATATTGCGCGGGGAACCTAACCCAAATGGCTATAGACACAGTAATGACCCGCCATCTTAAGCCAATGGTCAATTTATACCGACGTCGTAATCACAAGAAGAAAATTTGACTTAAATTTTTATTCTCACAACTCGTCGAGCATAACTGTCACTTCCGTGGCAGCTGTTTTAAGATATGTAATTTTCATTAATCTAACTTTGAATATTTGATTGAATTGCGTTTTTGCATGATAAACACAATGCCAAGTCATTAACTACATGTCTGATTTAGAGGTCATGTTTTTTAAATTCTAATACATTAAAATGTCACTTCCGTGGAGTCACTTCCATGGCTCCGTGGATAAAAAAATCTATCCACGGATATGACCATTGACCCACAAAAGTGAGAATTTTACAATATATGAGTATGGCTTTATTGAATGCTTAGTTTTTTGTAATTTTTGAAAAAATTTGACAATTTTTGAAATTTTTTTTTTCGATATTGAAATTTTTTTTTTTTTTTCTTCTTCTTAGCTCAGCGACTATTTTTTTCTTATAGAGTAAGACCTAAACTTGAAAAATGTACCATAATTTATAATGAAAAGACGTTTTCACGAAATCACCAATTTTCGACCTACAAAATGAGAATTACCCATATAACATATTATATAAGTACGCAAAATACAAATATGTTTGGTTGAGTTTTACATAGTGTTGACATACATGCCGCAACATTTATGTTGACATATATCCGACATTTTATATCTAACTTATAAAAATATATGTTAGCGCAAAAAACAAATATGTCGCATGTATTTTTTGCATATAGGGGAAAGTGGGGCAGAATGGCCGGATGGGGCTAAATGGCCGCCAAAAAAAAAATTGACTTACTAGCATTTTCGCATCAAGGAGGATCATATGAGACGCCATACAACGGGATTCCGCTGAAAGTACTCAAAAATTTTCAGGGTGGGGCTAAACGGCCACCCTAATAAAAGTAGCGAAATTGCATTTTCACGTCGAAGTGAGTGAAAATCGGTTAATTTCATATGATATTTAATCATACCAATTGAAATTTATTTGTTCCGAATAAATATTTAATTGCGACTATTGAAAAAAATATTTCGTTAATTCAATTATATTTTTTTCTCAGTGTAGGGTGAGCGACTTTGCCCCACCCTTTCAGTTTTGCATCGTTTTCAGTGGAACCACGCTGCATATAGTTTTATCTCACTCAGTTCGACGTGAAAATGCAATTTCGCTACTTTTATTAGGGTGGCCGTTTAGCCCCATCCTAAAATTTTTTGAGCACTTTCAGCGGAATCGCGTTGCAAGGCGTCTCATACGATCCCCCTTGGTGCGAAAATGCGAGTAAGTCAATTTTTTTTTCAGCGGCCATTTAGCCCCATCTGGCCATTCTGCCCCACTTTCCCCTATATATATATATATGTATATATTTCCGTGCGGGTGTAAGCGTCCTGATGATAACTCTCGGAATTAGTGAAATTATTACTTTTATCTGCGAAGATAAGATAATATTTTGGCCACAATGACGTATTTGTCTCATTAGATCCATCAAGTTCACAACGATAAGCATCTCCATCTTGTTCTTCGTCAACCTCGTTCAGGATGAATCCAATTTTCGGGTCATAAGATGGTTCTTCCGGCACCGGGATTCTCTGTCAATAATGCATACAGTCATCGTATATGATCCTATAACCCCTATTTATTGATAGTAATCGTAACTCGCAACGATTTCATATCAAACAAGGAGGTAAATGAAGTTTAATCTGATTGTGACGCATATTGTGAATGACTCACCGCAATAATATTGACAAGTATCACTGGTAAGTTGGGAGACGTTGGTCGACATGGTATGATTACTCTGGATCCTATCGTTGCATACATCCCTCTCGACCGTTCTAATCTAGCAGCATTGAATGGCATGGAAGCTGAATCAGAAGTTCATATTGTATTTTAATAGACGACGCATACAATTTTAAACGTTTCCAGATCGGAGACTCGCAGTCCGCATGTGAAAAAAAAAGCTTGATGAGTCCAAAGACTTTCCACGTACACGTGCAACCATCTTGAGATCAACGAATTACGAAATGCGAATGAACTAACTATTTAATCATATTATCTACCCGTGTTGGAAGTTATACTCACAATTCACGTAGACGTAAATCCAGCTGATATCTTCTCTAGGATGATCGATAGTCAGCTCGTCATTAAAAATCTCGACATTCTCATCTGCACAAGCGTACCATCCGGTGTCGCCCCTAATTGTCTTGGGACGGACGAATGTGTACGTGTTGGATCCCTCGTCGAATGAGCGGCTGATGTTGGATTGCTTCACGAACTATAAATCATGCGATTTTACGAATATCCACTATTATTCATATATTATGGCCTTATACAGCTGCACTGGCGAGGTGCAATAATGAATGATAAGTGCAAGGAGTACAATACGTGCATCATCTAAATGTTCTTCCACTGAAAACTTAAGCTTGCCGTCGCCCTGACATGATATTCTCAGCTCATGCCCTTCTTGAATCAGGAGCTCATCCATATCCGGAGTCATCTTTGGTTTTTCTGCTGTAACGCCTGCACGAGGACATGTAAATGTTCACATCATTACAGGAGTTCACCTATATGGGGGAAGGTGGGGCAAGGCTGGCCAGCAAAAAAAAAAAATGATCCAATGATATTTTCGAATTAAGGCGAGTAACACAAAACGCCATACCAAGTGTATCCGCTGGAAGCGATCAAAATCTTAGAGGGTGGGGCAAAACCGGCCACCGAAAAAGAAGGCTAAATCGTATCTTCGCGGATTCGATACGAGATGATACGATAATCACGCGTCTGATTAAATGTGAATAATAATGAATTTATTTTCAAGAGAAATGTCCCGTTCACCAGAAAGAAGATAATTATTGCTACATAATTCAGGGCTGGAAGATTAAACGTCGCATCGAGTTACACGATTAAGATCACACACGAAATTGAGAAAGAAGATGCTCAATAAACATGAATACTGTTGATCACGCTACATCCTAGAGATGGTTTTCGACTTACCATAGTTATGGGGGTTGGCGTATATCAACGCGAAACACGCGAAGACCCACATCTTCATTATCGAGCGCATCGCGATTTTTATATAGGTAATATCGTGGCGTTATTACGTACGCTTAGCTCGATCTCTGGTTCTGTTGAAAGAGAAATATAGTCGTTATTTGTTGAATGATTCAATTTCCTATTCATGAATATAAAATTAGAGAAAACGACGAAGAACATCACAGGATAGATGAACGATCGATTGGATGATGACGTCAGATGATAGAATCGGGGAACAGGAGAACAGAACATCTTCTTTACTTTTCCATGAAATAAAACTAAGAGGTGAATAGGAATACAAATCCTATTTTACCGTCACACTGTCACCATTCAATTCTTCACTCTAATATCACCGAAGTAGCAACAACTCTTGAGCTACCTTCCGTCGCACAATGTGCTTGAGATATACGTCGCATCAAGTTTTGAAGCCAAAATACATGCATCATCTGCGAATGTGTATAGTTGACAAGGTTCTATACACATGCCCGAATTCGCCGAATTGGTGGTTAAATGCGAATACCCTGTTTCGAAGAAAACTTTATCAGCTATTCGACAAGATTAAAATGCTTGTGCGGAACACGCGAATGAAAAGCATCACTTGATATTTGCCTGGAAGTAGTGAGATATCTGAGGAATCTTCGCAGCTAGGTCCGGCAGCATTGAAATATTATCAGTGTTGCCTCACTTGCGTAGCTCTTTCTCTCACTTACAATCAGTTTCTCTATCGCGGTTGTTATCACTGAACCATGAACCCTGGGCTATATTGGTGTGCGGATATGTGTGTGCCACTGACCTTACTCCAAACTTCCATGCTTCAACGTGCAGAACGTTCTTCCAGGTGTTTTTGCTTTGCTGAACTGATCCTAGAGACCGGTCCTTCGTCATCCTTGAATTTCCAGGTAGCCTTTCTTCAGGGGTCAATTGAGGGGTTGGGCGGAGTAACGGTATAAGTCGAGTTATACCGTTTTTTTTTTTCGGAGGTTGCATAAAAACGATCAGTGATCATAGATTTACATTATATATTTATTTGATGAAAATGGGATGATATCGAAGGGTTTGACTGAACTGCTTCTATGGGAGAATGGTATAACTCAAGTTATTTCGTTCTCTCGAACATCTAAATGAAATGAGATCGAAACATCGAACTGATGTTCACGGATGATCACTCAAAACGCGACATATTTCGGGTATGGAAACGTATTTTTGATAGCCCAGCGATTATCGGAGAGATTTCGGACATTGGTTTAGCAGGCTTATAATCGGCAGAAATAGATGATCTACAAACTTCGATCATCGTTAAAGAAAATACTCGCTATACACAGAGAGAATTTTGTGGTAAATACTACTATCGCATTATTGTAAAAGCACACTACAACCGATTCAATGAAAGCGATGATTGAATTCACCACTCTAATGGTAATGGTTATCATCTCTTATGTTAGTATTAACCATACAATAATAGCATAGTGTGCAGCTAGCGGGAAGATGGCCATTTCGAGCAAGGGTGAGGTGTTTAGCACGAGTCGAAGTAGAGGGCGCCGAAGGTGCCCGAGACGATCCCGCTGTTGGATATTCGGTACTCACGGTCGAAACAAGTGATTTCCCCCCCTCTCGACAAGCTTGAAAGAAGGCTCATTTCATGCCCGTGTTATGAAAAATTATATATTATTTCGCCCCCATGTTCCCCTCACGCTGAGCTTACTGTGTAGTATCGTTCTTGTTCTTATTAATACGTTCTTTAATCCTATTTCGTTTGTAATATTTCATTTCATTTCGTTCATTATATTTTATTAATTCCCTTCACTTATTACTATTATTTCGTTTTGAGTTTTGAGATTTGAGTTTCGTTTCTGTACCGCGGTACCTCAAGGCGCCTGGCACCCAACATACCGTAAATTTATCGTGGCTATCTTATAAAAACTGATGTATAATAGTCAAGTCTCGAATAAATAAACGTCGGAAGAGTGCCTGATCTTTGTAGTCGTGTAACCGCCCGGAATAAATGTCGCACCGTCACGTCGGCGGTGCACGTCACAGTATTTATGTATTATTGAATTCCGGATCCGGGATTGCGTTGGGCTTTGACTGAAATGGACGAAATGTATGAATGTGGGTGTTTGTTGTAAAGGGGGAGAAACGTCCTGTCGTTCGATCACAAATTCATTATCCTGTGACTCTTTTTTCGTCACATGTCGCGTTTGAGATACAGGATTCGAGAGCTAGTTCGTAATACTATATTTTGGGAATCATTTTTTTTATCTGGGGGAATACCATGTGTTTTCAGCTAGCCTCGCACCATCGCTATTTTCAATCCCATCGTAACTCTGGTACCTTGAAGTAGGTTCTATCAGATAAACTTACCCGAAATTTATTACATTTTTTTTATTTATCACCATTTCAAAATTATGTACCGTTAGACGAAAATTGGCGAGGATACTTTTAAAATCATTGAAGATGAATACAAAAAATGCTCAGTTAAAATACAAGAATTTTGCGATCCTATCGAATGTGGTGACTTTCTTAGGACAAAGGCTTGGATGAGTAGGGACTGAGTGTTTATTCAATGAAATATGTACGGTGAGTTTCTTTTAAACTTTATTTTCAATCTCATGGCATGACAAATGTAGTATGAACTTCACGATGGCGCCTCATTTTTTGTCGAGAGATCGTTACTTTCATTCCAGGGTTGGTTCATTCATATTATTTATTTCATTGTATTTCTTACATAATATGGTGACGTCGTTTGATAGTCTGTCCCTCCATTTGCCACAGGGTCAGCGTTCATCTGCTCGCATGATTCACCCAAGCTGAGATGATGCTGGAACATATTATCTCGTAAGAACCGTCGTTGGATTTTTCTGTACCTACGATCATCTTCCGTTTCGTTCTTTCAACTTTATAAGAGCGAGTGATGAGAAACGGCGAATGTATCAAATTCGGATTCATTTTTCAGGAAACATTTCAAATCTTACATGCGAAAAATATCAAACACGCAGGTTAGATGGCAATCCGACTTACCGTCTTCAGACTCTCCTCCACGAGATCACCAATACTATTTTCGAGTTCTTCAAACGACGGCCGATTCAACGGCTCGGCATCCCAGCATTGCAGCATCATACGATACCTGAAATAAATGTAGAAGCTGCTGATTTCACGAACAGAACGAGAACTCAACATTACGAACCCACACTCACATGTCCTCGGATGCGTACTCTGGCCTCGCCATACGGAAGCCTTCAACCAGACGTTGGTGGATTGTTTCAAATGGCATCCCAGAATAGGGGGTCTCGGCCAGGCTGAAGATTTCCCACAGAACTATTCCATACGACCAGACATCCGATTGAACGGAAAACACAAGATCTTTCACTGATTCAATGGCCATCCATTTGATGGGAAGAGGGTCTCGGCCTTTCTTATGATAATTCTCTCCCGAAAACAGATACCTTGCTAATCCGAAGTCACATATTTTTACGACGTTGTTTTCGGCGAGAAGTATATTCCTCGCAGCAAGGTCCCCGTGCAATATCTGAAATATGATCGACCGTTGACATTACGAATTCTGAAGTCATAATGAACTGTAATTGCTAAACTGCTGTTTCACTTATGTGTCAGTTGGGATGTCAGCAATGTCGGATGGATTCCGATGTAGGTGGATATATTTGAGATTAGTATGTTGATGTTGCATCGCGTGATTGAAAGATGATTGCGCGACGAGTTGCTCGATGTGTGGAGGACAAAAAAATATTTTATCATTCTGGCAAGCGATGCAAAAATTATAATTCCAAATTGTCACCCACTTTTTTTGAGCCAAGATACTTCATACCGCGAGAAACTTGCCAAGCCCAACAAAATAGGTCTTCAGTGCCGATCGGTTCCAAATTTTCATCCGTGTAATCACCTTGGTAGTCAGATCGTAGACCAGATACGACTGAGTCAGTGTCAGAAATACGGTCAGCTGATGCAATCCTTGCAGAGTTGGGTTCTGACCTACGGTATGATATTGTCGTCGCCGAACTGATTTTGCATTCCATTCTATTCGTACTGTGAGAAAAAGTGGAAAATGTAAACGCTTCCATCTACCTCTACTCCTGTTTCACGAGGATTGCACACTCGATTGGAATCGATAAACACCAAAATACCGTGCCGAAGTGGAGACCAAACGCTTTTCACTCAATTAACATGGATGCAATACCAGCCAGAATTCGAGGGTTACTTACATGCTACGATTCGCATTGTCACGATTCGTTCTGGAACTGTAATCCGCAGTGATATCCTCCTTAGGAGTATGAGCCGCATCTACAAACTCATCTCTACGGTGCAGCAAGTAGTCTCGTAAGTTTCCGAAACAGCAAAATTCCACGATGACCTTGAGATGACCTGTTAAAACCGATCAGAATACAATGCTCATCCGGAATAAAAATAATCGGTATTCACAAAATGAAAGGCATGAGTAAAAAAATTGGTGTTTAGCAACAAGAATTAGAACCATACGAATTCTGCACATCTGCAGTCATAAATAAGAATAAACTCACCGAACGCAATGTGTTCGGTACAAGCACCGAGAAGGTTGACAATGTTCAGATGTTTTCCGAGATAGGCGAGAATTTTAAGTTCGCGAGCTAGAGCTTTAGTGTGCGAATCCCGAGAGCTTGTCGATCGGACCTCTTTCACCGCAACTGTTGTAATCACCTCGTCCGGACAAATTGATTTTGCCTCTGCTTTCCTCACTACACCGAATTCACCGCTTCCCAGCACCTTACCTACAAAGTTTCGTTGAGACTATTTTTCTTTGATGTAACAATGAACAACGCCCCCGATCAACTCAATTGATCATACGGGAAGAGGATCATGTTTCCGCAATTGATCAGTAAGATACGGCTACTCAAGTGCAATATTCTAAAGTAATCGAAATGTTAAAAAAGTGAAAAAATCGTCAATTTCCAACGTGCATAACTCCTTTCGAACAAATTTTAGTGATCTAAGATTTTCAGAAAAGTTAACATTCGTGATCAAGAAGATCATACATCCGGAACAATAAAATTGAAATATATGCACTTTGAGAAAAATGCGCTTGAAAAGATTGATTCTTTTTTACATTACAGCTCATAACTTAAAAAAAAAAAAACCGATCGGAACAAACTTAGAATTTTTTAAGAGTGTACAAAGTTCTACAGATTTTGAAAGAAAAATCGTCGAAATCGGTAGAACGGTTCCGAAATTACAGCGATTTGAAAAAAATAAAAAAAAATAAACTCTTGAAAAAACGACTTTTTACGATTGGAATTGCAATTTATGTGCAGAGTGCCGGCAATTTTCTTCAGACAAATCCCGAAGCACGTATTCCCTTAAATTGTGCAAACAATAAGAAAAATGTATTCCGGACTGCTTCTGTGATGGTCACCCAGAAAGTCTTGGACGATTTTCATTGGAACCAGCCATCTACTGATCATGATTCCTACCGAGTACATGCAAGGGGTAGAGTGAGCTTAGTACCAATTTCCAATAGCTTTGGCGGGAATTCCCATTTCATGTCGTAAGGCAGTAGCTCAGCCTGATCACCTAAATTTTTCGTTTCATCTATTCCCTTTACGAATCCATTAATGAAAAACTCGTATTCTTTTCTCAATTTCTGAAAAAGAATATGTTAATCATTGATAAACCGGTCAAATTTACGACGAAATCTGAAACAACTCTTCTTGCATACCCTGGCCCTAAGTATTTTTACAAATATCCAGGCAACCATTATAACGAGTAGAACGAGAGCAACGATGATATTCGACCATATCACGACCGGTGAATCTTCCTCTAGAAATAAGATATTATTCATCAGTTCCTGAACAAAGCGATAGATCGTGACTTACTCAAAATTCGCAGAAATATTGATCATTGATCAATACATCGATGCAAGTGGGCTGGTAAAAGAGACGCGCTGTTCAAGATGAAGTGGTTTCCGAAAAAAGCTTATGAAATTATCTCGATACGCGGTTCACTGCTCGATCAAAGTAGTGATAACATATTCCAAAAACTTGACTCATGGGTGAATTTCACGTGGAACTCAATGACCGCACGAAGTGCCCAATGACCGAACTGGTATAAAAACCGTGTATATGAGATACTGAAACATAATTACCCGCGCTTTTGATGTCAGTGTATTTCTGGACCTCTCCAACACGGTTTGTTGCAAAACAAGTGTACCTTCCGAAGTCTGATTCGGAAAAATGATTTATACGGAGTTTTGAATAGTGGTCTGAAAATTCGTACCGCTTACTTTCCATGAGTGTTTCGTTGTCCTGGAAAGCAAAAAAGAGTAATCAAATAAGAAAAAATGTTGAGATTTTGAATAGTAGAATCTTGAGAATCTCTTAGGGAGAATCTCTTAGGCATTTTGGATGACGGCTGATCACCTTCTGCCAGGTTATTTCGGGTATGGGCCTTCCATCGGCCGAGCATTCTACTGTTACAATTTGGTTTTCCACTCGCCTCAGATCTACGAAGATCACTGAATTGTTCGTATCAGGGCTGATAAACTGTGGCAGCCGCGCATCTGCAACACAGTGAACATCGATAGTTATTCGAAGAAAATTAACACGTCTGACTCTTGATTAGCGAATATATCCATATACCTTCTACTGTCAAGTTATATTGCATCTGTGTGGGAAGTCCAGTCGCATCAACAGCTTTACATAAGTAATTTCCAGAGTCGGATTTTTTCACATCGCAAAATTGAAGTATCGATTGATGTGTAAATTTTGTCTTCCCCTTGATGATGCTTATCCTCCTCAGACTGTTGGCTATAGAAACAGTTATGTTGATTGAAAAAAAAATTGTGCGATGCACCTTGAACGTCCATCTGCTAAAATAATGAGACTACACGCTTCACTGATCACTGATCGAGATCTAGAAGAGCATGGAAGTATGTCGAAGATCTTACTTGTTCTCCTAGAGAATTCGGGTTTCCACCAAATTCGATCGGTAAAGTTATAAATAGAAGCACCACACGTCACATTGATATTGTCACCTTCCGTAACTATAGCTGGACCAATTATACCAAAGTATCCGTCTACATCTAAATTACAACAAAATGACCAAAATTAATTGTAGAATACACATCTCGAAACATCGGTGCTCATTCTCAGTTCATTTCTGGATGAGACGACAGAGAAGATTCCGATAAATATTGCTAATTATGGGAGCTTACCAGAAACGAAGATTCTTTTGGTCGTCTCGTAACACCCATTTCCGTAACAGGCTCTACATACCAGATCTCCGGTCATATTGATCGCGATATTTATATAGCTTTGTAGATCATACAAGTTATAAACCCCCTTTATCGTCTCGCTGGGGATATCCTAAATCGGAAAATCATTGAATCATCACGAGTGCAATCAATTACAAGTGAACGAGTGTTGCTCACATCAGACGTGTGTATGGAATGTGATATAGCTCTTGCTACTTGCCGAGAGAGATCTGTGAACAACATTTTCCGTCGATGGAAAATCAGGGTATTCTATATAATCCCATGTTACATTTTGTATGTATTCACTGTCGGCTGTACATTGAAATTCGGCAGACTCGCCTCGTGCGAAGTGGAGCTTAGTATTTCGTATAAAAATAATGGGGGTTGCTTTTTTACCTGGAATGAGAAGACATGAGTTAAGTTGAGCCTAATATAGGTACGCCCATTATTAACTGAGTCGAGTATAAGTGAAGAAATCATTTTACTGAGGACTGTCAATGAAAGTGCGATGCTTGTCTTGTTGTGTGGCGTAAACACGTGAAGTGTGTAGCTACCACTGTCCTCAGTAGACACGGATTCTATCCTGAAGCTATGGTGTATTCCACTTTGGTGATGAGCATGTTTGTGATACATCCTCTTCAATCCACGGTATATGGAAGAACTTCCGGAGCGGATTATTATTTTAGTTCCATCCGGTTTATACCTACGAGAATATAATTCAATCCATGGAAGATCCATATTTTTATGGATACCATGGATTCTTGGTAACCACACTGTGATCAAATGGTCGTATGGCTTCCGAACACGAGCACTCTCTAAATTCCGTATCAGACACATAAAGAATGTTTTAATAGGGCGTGCTTGCAAGAATTTCAATTCACCAAAAACAAATGCCGCTCCCCTTACGGAAAAACCCCTTCAAGTTTGAGGGTGAACCTTCAATTTTCAAGGTTTCACCCTCAATTCTGGGGGTGAAACCCGGAAATTTCAGGGTTCAACCTCCAATATTCAGGGTAATACCTTCAATTCCTATGGATGAACCATCAATTCAAGGGTCAACCGTGAAAAGTTGGTGGATCAACCCTGAAAATTGAGGGAAAACCCCCGAAAATTGTGGAATATCCTTCAAACATTGAGGGACAACCTCCAACAATTGAAGGATAACCCTGAATAGTTGGGGGTCAATACTGAAAATTGAGGGAAAACCCCCAAGACTTGAGGAATATCCCTCAACCATTGAGCGACAACCTCCAACGATTGAGTGATAACCCTGAAACGTTCTGCGACAGCTCTGAAAATTGAGGAATGACCCTGAATAGTTAGGGGTCAACCCTGATGAGTGGTGGGTCACTTCAAAAGTCAATTCAAAAAGTCACCGCAAAAACCCTGAAGTTGAAGAGACCCCCATTTGACGGTTGTTCCTCAAGTTGAAGGTTCCCCTCAATTCAGGGTTAACCCCCAAGTTGGGGGTACGAAATCACCCTGAAAGTTGAGGGCTCAGTTGAGGGTGATATTTTGAGGGGGTTTTTCCGTAAGGGTCAGCTCGGGGCACTGATAGTTTGATCACGAAGAACTTTGTCGCAGTCCTGTGAAGTTTCATCCTTTGCATGCAGGAGGGAATTTAATGGCATGATTTTTAGAGTCAAGCGATTATTAGGGAATCCTGAGCTTATTGGCTTCAAACGTGATGAACGAGTTCGAGAATCCGTCAGAGCGATTCTCAAGTGACGAACGAAGTCATGAAAAGTACTGTGATTTCCACATTAATCGGTGCCGGAAGGTTATTGATGCAGTACATACGCAGCTGAGGTTGGCACATTGCGAAGATACATGAAATCGAAAATTGGCTCACCATGACCAGTTGGCGTTGCTGGGATACGTGTCAATTATGATCTTCCAATAAGCAAGGCCTCCTTCGTATACCGAGATGTCTCTCTCACCATCCACGTTCACATTGAAAATCAAGTTGCTGGGATCTGAAGAAATATCGAACAGTTTGAATTAATTGTCATTATCATCTTCAACCATGGATTCAAACTGACACCGAGCTACCTTTCGTTGCTCTTATTTGACTCAATGAACGGGGCATGAGCTTGGAAGGCAAAATGACATATACTGGTCCGCATGAGGACGATGCTGCTTGTGCTCACCCGAAACTCTAATTCCCATCGATATTTGTCCCCCACTGCCATTTTTATCCATCGCGACGCAAATATATTGACCGCTCGGGCGTGTAGATTTTGCGATTCAGAAATCTTCGTCACACGGGTTGAGTAGCGATTAGACCCGAAGAATGTCATATAAGCAGACGAAATAATCAAGATTTGTGTATTCGTTTGATTTCAAGAAAATTCAACTCCGAACAGATTATTCAGAAATTGTCGCGTAATCTGATAACGGCAGAGATATAATGTGACCGAGAAACGATAGATCAATGGTTCACGGCGCGAAACTCATCATCAGAGTATCAGACACGGAATGGAAATGAATAATGGATGATAGCTATTGCAAACAAATTTTCGACATTATCCTGTATAAGTAACGATTGATGAATTTAGTATTACAAATTAGGGTCAGTAAGTTGACGAGCGTCAATCGACGATAACGAGAGAAAATACTCTTCCGTGATTCGATACGAGGTTATTCGATAATCAAAAGTCTTATAAAATGTGAATAATGATGGATTTATTTTGAAGAGAAATGGAACGTCCATATCAGAAAGACGATAATTATTCGTACATAATTCAATTAAATTCAAGAAGAAGATGCTGAATAAATACAAATACTCTCGATCACGCTACAACATACGGCAGATGGTTTTTGACTTACCATAGCTATGGGGGTTGGCGTAGATCAACGCGAAACACGCAAAGACCCACATCTTCATTATCGAGCGCATTGCGATTTTTACATAGGTATAGGTAATGTGGCGTTACTCCGTACGCCTAGCTCGGTCTCTGGTTCTATCACCATTCAATTCTTCACTCTAATATCACCGAAGTAGAAACAACTCTTGAGCCACCTTCTGTCGCACAATGTGCTTGAGATATACATCGTATCAACTTTTAAAGCCAAAATAAGTGCTTCATCTGCGAATGTGTATAATTGACAAGGTTCTATACACATGCCCGAATTCGTCGAATCGGTGGTTAAATGCGAATACCCTATTTTGAAGAAAACTTTATCAGCTATTCGACAAGATTAAAATGCTTGTGCGGAACACGCGAATGAAAAGCATCACTTAATATTTCACTGGGAGTAGTGAGATATCTGAGGAATCTTCGAAGTTAGGTCTGGTAGCATTGAAATATTATCAGTATTGCCTGACTTGCGTAGCTCTTTCTCTCACTTACAATCAGTTTATCTATCGCGGTTGTTATCTCTGAACCCTGAACCCTGGGCTATATTAGTGTGCGGGTGTGTGTGTGCCAGTGACCCTACTTCAAACTTCCATGCTTCAACGTGCAGATCGTTCTTCCAGGTGTTTTTGCTTTGCTGAACTAATCCTAGAGACCGGTCCTTCGTCATCCTTGAATTTCGAGGTAGCCCTTACGGAAAAAACCCCTCAAAATATCACCCTCAACTGAGCCCTCAACTTTCAGGGTGATTTCGTACCCCCAACTTGGGGGTTAACCCTGAATTGAGGGGTACCTTCAACTTGAGGAACAACCGTCAAATGGGGGTCCCTTCAACTTCAGGGTTTTTGAGGTGACTTTTTGAAGTGACTTTTGAAGTGACCCACCACTCATCAGGGTTGACCCCTAACTATTCAGGGTCATCCCTCAATTTTCAGAGTTGTCCCAGAACGTTTCAGGGTTATCCCTCAATCGTTGGAGGTTGTCGCTCAATGTTTGAGGGATATTCCTCAATTCTTGGGGGTTTTCCCTCAATTTTCAGTATTGACCTCCAACTATTCAGGGTTGTCCTTCAATTGTTGGAGGTTGTCCCTCAATGTTTAAGGGATATTCCACAATTCTTGGGGGTTTTCCCTCAATTTTCAGGGTTGATCCACCAACTTTTCACGGTTGACCCTTCAATTGATGGTTTATCCATAGGAATTGAAGGTATTACCCTGAATATTGGAGGTTGAACCCTGAAATTTCAGGGTTTCACCCCCAGAATTGAGGGTGAAACCTTGAAAATTGAAGGTTCACCCTCAAACTTGAAGGGTTTTTTCCGTAAGGGAGCCTTTCTTCAAGGGTAAATTGAGGGGTTGGGCGGAGTAACGGTATAAGTCGAGTTATGCCGTTTCTTTCCGAGATTGCATAAAAATGATCAGTGATCATAGATTTACATTATATATTTATTTGATGAAAATGGGATGAATATCGAAGGGTTTGACTGAACTGCTTCTGTGGGAGAATGGTATAACTCAAGTTATTTCGTTATTTCGGACATCTAAATGAAATGAGATCGTAACATCGAGGTGATGTTCACGAATGATCACTCAAAACGCGAAACATTTCGGGTATGAAAACGTATTTTTGAAAGCGCGCAGACTATCGAAGAGATTTCGGACATTGCTCCAGCAGGCTTATCCCTTCGGCGAAAATAGATGACCTACGAACTTATCGATGAAATTTGTGTCAAACGAAGCGGAGCTGTGTTATCATAGAATATATTCGAAGAAGCGTCTGCTAAAATTTGGCGGTAAACTACTTAAAATACGTGAACTATAATTAAAGAAAATAATATCATAGATTCGTTGTATTATTGTTTGGAGCTGAGGTGTTCGACCCCGTTTCGAACTGTTGAAAAGTTGACCGCCCGCGCTCAGAAAAAATCATAATTTTGTCTTATCACAGAAATAGATAGAAAGAATTCATCTGAATTTTTACCAGAATTTTTGGATTGCATTTTTTAGGTTTTTCCAATTTTTTTTTTTTTTTTTTTGTAAATATGGCGACACCGGCAAGACAGGTTATGGCGGTAATGGAACTTTTATCTAATAGTGTGAATAGTTTGTAAGCGTGAGGTTGCGCGCGCTGTTTGAATTTATGATTTGAATAGTTGAACGATGTTAGGCTATTCAAATTGCGCGGCACAACCTCACGCATATATTCACACTAACATCGCGTTAGTTTATGGCATTGCCGCCATGACAGAGACTAGTAATATGGCGCCATCTACGCAAAGTTTGATCGGTGCAGATCCTAATTTGTCAATTCTGCGCAACCCTGGAGGATGATTTACGAACTACTTTTGGCGCATTTGAGCGAGCGGGAGTGTATTTGAATTTGAAATATCGTTGGAAGGCTTCCTATACTCGTTGCAATTCTCGTTGACTGAGCAACTGAGGACACATATGTGATATATATATATAAATCAAAAATACTATACGAGTATTTTCGACGCTAGTATGCTTGGTGATCCGTTGTTTACACTTTTCAATCGCTAATACCACCGCTATAGATTTATTTTTGACTTCAGGACATGGATAGGAACTAATCGAATAAACTGAGTTATCTAATCTCTGTGACCTCTGTTCGAGGTGTTCCATTTTATTGAAGAAGTTTTGATACACATACAATACATGGGCGCATAAAAAAAAATTGGGAAGGAAGAAAATATTATATGCTAGAAATGGGGACAAGTATAAAAGTCGCAACGGTTTTTCAATCAGAATTAGGTAGACAACTGACTAAAATTTGATAGATCAGCGATCATAACGAGTGGCCATCAGAGCACAGCGGCTTTCGTTCTTACCCCTGAGAACAAGATTTTGTGCCGGATTCTGGTGGCATATTTTGGTAGGTTCGTCTTCCGCAGCTCTAAGTTGTATGAGGAACATCCTTCGGGGCCTGTTCGATAGATTCAAGTACGATCCGTGAAGTAAAAGATAAGAGAACACTATTATCTCTCCTTTCTTAGCTGAGATAGGTATGGCTTTTGACAGTGGAAACCGATCTTGATCCACCCAGTGAAACACCTCTCCATCCTTCTCCGTGTAACCTTTGTCTTCCAGTGGTCCTAGCTTGTGACTTCCCGGATAAACGGCCAGACCCCCGTTTTCTGGAGTCGTGTCATCTAGGTGGAGGAATACAGCCACCATAGTGTGATTTTTGAATGGAAAATACGGATAGTCTTGGTGCATCAGATAAGGAGCTCCGTTCTCAGGTGGTTTTACATGAGCCTTTGTATGGTGTAGCAAAATGTTTTCAGTGCCCAACAAATCCTCGATTGCATCCAACAGTTTTGGGTTTGTTATCACTCTGGTGAACTCTGCGTTGTGCATTTGCAAATTGTGGATCGATTTCACCTGTTCAACAAAAAATTTAATAACACCTTGGGAATATGACACGGAATATTATCACATGATTAATGCGTTAGACCCGAACAAAAGTTTTACAAATTCGTGAATTATTTATAAATTTGCAAATTGCTGACGTACTGCAGCAGGATTCTTCAATAATTTGGGACTAAATTTGCATTGACGGACAAAGTAACAAAAAAATAAAAAAAAAACACAAACCGTATAATGTATGTGTCCAGCTTCTTCTTGCATTTTATTTCCACGCCATGCAGTTTCCAGTTGATCCGGATGTTCTTTATTCTTACGTTGAAAAATATCATCATACGCGTTGGAAATAGATTGAAGCTCTGTGTCGGTAAATATTCCGCTCAACTTGATGAATCCATTTTTTTCATAAAACTCTTTTTCCTCGGCAGTCAGATGCTTCAAGTTTCCCATCTTGTTATAGTCGACAAAATTCAAAAGACAGTTGACTACGATGCGTTTTATTTCGAACTAAGTCATTTTTCCAGTTATGAAGATCCGTTGATACATTTCCCCCCCCTTCCATTAATCCGCTCTTTACCAGTTTCTCACGTCATTTTAAAATAACAAGATCTGGTTATTTATTTACTAACATAGATAACATAATTCCTCAAATCATGCAGATTATTTAACTCTCATTGCTGAACTATGCTCTTCACATAATCGGACAGCTCTATCAATATGTAGATTGATAAGGTTTATTGACCAGATGAAATTTTAAATTATTTTAAGACTATAGTACAGATAATCAGGTATACGGAATTTTACCTCTCTATAACTACTTGGTATCATTTTTCTGACGAATGAGACTCATGCTGATTTTGCAAGCCCCACTGATATAAGCTGTTTCCCAGACAGCACGGAATATTGCCCAATATTGCAATATTGCTACAATATTGGGCAATATTCCGTGCTGTCTGGGTTGCTAAGAGAGAGGATTAACCAATTTTTATTTTTTTGCTCAATTGATGAGCTAATGAACAAAATCGACTCACACTTCAACAGTACTATTGTCCGAGAAGCATAAAATGATAGTAAGTCACATTGTGAAGAGTGTAATTTTGTTGTTGCTTCTATTTTTGCTTCTCAGATATTATCATGCAATAGTATCGGTATGAGAAGGACTTTTCACAATTGAGGGACCGGAAACAAAAAGGGTGCGTAACTGAAATCCAAGTTATTTAAGAAATGAGTGGAATGAGTGATAATAATTTTTGCAAATTTGGTAAATTGATCATAACTTGTGACATAATTTTTTATTTGAAAATTCCTACATTCACATGATGAGGATTTGTTTTCTGAAGAAAATAAATCCAAGATGACCTGAATCGGTCTTACGGTGCTCTAAAATCCTTACGACACATGATTTTGAAAAAGAAAAATATTTTTATGTGAAATGAACTTTGGTTATGAAATAAATTGATTTCGGACTATGATAATATCTCGAAAAGTCGCTGTACTGGTCTCCTTAAATACTATTTTTTCAGCATAGGCATTGAAAAGTCACTTTTTGACGCCTGTTTTCGATCCACAAAGTGTCACTTTATACGGTTGGTTTCAGAACTGCCCTATAAAGTCTTTATACGGCAGTCTGGATGCGCAGTTCGAAGTGCGCATTCCAAAGCTGCCGTATAAAGTCTTTATAAGGCAGTTTCGATGCGCGGTTCGAAGTGCGCGACAGATCGCACCATAACCCCACTCTTCGTCTAGTGAATCTCAACAGGCGTCAAAGTGACTTTTCATGCCTATTTCGAAAAAAATACAGTATGGGGCGCACCCGTAAACCGTTTTTGACTCGAATAATGATTTCAGGACGAGCTTCCGGCTCGCCTTTAGCTCGTCCTGAAATCATTATTCTCGCCGAAAAACACTTGGTTTACGGGCATGCCACATAATATACTATTGTGCCGCAAACCAAAGAGTTATAAGATAGAGGTGAAGCTGGCGTACAAGCTACTGTAGTGACATCTAACGAACCTGTACCCTAACCCGTTAAACAAATTAGTGCAAAGTGTGGCCAATAGATGCCACAGTTTTCAGTTTCATATATTAATCGCGTTTTCGCAAATTACGATGGGCGAGGGGTACGGGGAGGGCGGGGCGGGTGGGGGAAATTAGTAACGGTACGGGCTCATCAGAGGCGCTGAAAATCGTGTACGGCTTTTTCTATACACGCCTTATGGCAGCTTCACCTCTATCTTATACTCTTTGCCGCAAACATTATACTGCGCCTTACCATATGCAATCCGCATCTTAGCGATACGCATATTAATATTGCCTACAGTCAGGCAATATCAATTTGTGAATAGCACGAATGGCGTGTGAGTTGCATTCGCTAAGGCGCGTAAATGTTTGTGGCACCTTTAAGGGGGTATCTAAGTCTCGAGTTTCATAAAACGTCAACACTTTTCATAACGGTATAGCATTGAGGGACATGTACGGACACAAATATAAATGATACCCTTTCAAAGTGTACAATTTCAGCTTCAATTTGGAAAAAAAACGGTCATTGTAGCATCAAAATTGTGGGTGATGCAGCCACTGAAGTACTGGTCAGCGATAAGCTGTGCTGAAATCTGCGACCACGATCCTGGCTGAACGGAGTATCCGAAAATAAAAAACTTGGGACTGTTTTGGTGGTCAAAGCACCCTTCAGGCTTCTATGCGACAGATTTTTTATGGATTGAAATTTGGCAGAGTTATGCATTTTTTTACCGAGAAAAGTCCGTTTTCTTGATTTCGAGTTACGTTTTTACCTGTATTTTGGAAATTGAACGACGGATTAAAAATCTGTCGCATAGGAGCCTGAAGGGTACCTTGACCAACAAAACAATCCAAAGTTTTTCTTTTTCGGATACTCCGTTCAGCCAGGATCGTGGTCGCAGATTTCAGCACAGCCCGACTAGAAATTCTCGCTCGGCATGCCCGAGTTATATAAGGACCCGATCCGGCTGTTGTAAGGCATGCCAAAGTACGGTATGCCTGATGAGGACCTGATCAGGCAGTTGCAAGGCACGCCAAAGTACGGTATGCCCGATTAAATCTCGATCAGGCAGTTGTGAGGCATGCCAAAGTATGGTATGCCTGATAAAATCCCGACCGGGACTGACTTGCCAATAGGGTTCCACTTCGCCGATAGGTGGCGACAAACAGAAAAACATTTCTCACTAGCACTGACTGGGTCAACGTTTGTATATAAGGTAGAGGCATTCACCGTACTAACATGTAACTGCGATGCATCCAGACTTGCGAGCGAATAATTAATATAAATTACAGATTGCTGGAAGTTAAGATAGTGATTAGGTTAGCCGAGAGCGAGATGTATATTATTAAAACCTAATAAAATACGTGGATATGGTAGATATAATTTTGCAATTACTGTTAATATTACCGGGTGCCGAACTAGAATTTCGATGAGGCACTGATACTGAAACCCGATGCAAACCTGATAGGGTAAACCTCATACGGTCCTCATTACCGAGCTCCGTTACATGTGTAATCGGGTCCTGATCGGGCTGCCTGATCTGGACCTGATGAGGACGTATGGTCAACCTGATTCGGTCCTGATCGAATCCCTACCACAATTTCTAGTCGGGTAATATATTACGTATATCACTGAAAACTACATATTAGACAATTTTCAAATTTGGAAATTTGCTAGAACTGTGATTAGGCTTTAATAAAACTATCATCATACTCTGAACTAACCGTTGCAACGATAATACATTCATTATACTTATATCGATACTCACGACAAAAGTGTAAATTATAATAAGCAATAAAAAAGAAAAAAAAAAAAAAAAAAAAATTTCGGGAACGTCAACTCGCGAGATTCAAGAAAAATCAATACCTGAAACGATCCCTATTCATATTCGCGGAAGAAATTTATGGGTATGCCTTTTGGATGGCGCAACTTATGATACCCTAGACATTTTTCCAAGATAATCTATATACTCAGATACAGCCATATATATTTTTTTTTATTCGATTTGCTCCAAATAATTTAAAGCAATGCAATTTCACCTGTCATGATAATTCAATTGCCGGTATCTATATACGCAGTTTGACAAATTCGATGTGAATGAAATTTGAAATTTCTGTAACAACGTACGATGACGTATATCGTCACGCACGGAGAGAAGAGAATAGTAATATATACCATTCTACATAGTAACCAGACTCATTTTCTTATAGAATCATAAATGATACTATGTGAAATAGGAATCATTACCATGTTTCTGGTAACCATTACTATGCTGCATGGTAACTAAGCAGATGTTAACCTCAAAAATCTACGTTACCATGTGACATAGTAATGGTTACTATGTTTAGATTGTGAATATTATTATTCTTTTCTCTCCGTGCGGAATAGTATATTGCGATACAAGTGGGGAAAATATTGCCATATCCACACTTGTGTATCACACGATATTTTTCGTAACTCCTTGCGCGAAGAAGGTTTGATTCAAGGGTCAGATTGATCAATCAACATGACTTACACATCGCTACTGCCCACCGCTATGCCAGAGTGCGCGATAAAAGCACTAGTGAGTAAAGTAGAGTATTCGCGATGTGCGCATGCGCGGAAAAATTACTAGTGCGTAAAGTAGAGTATTTACGATGTGCGCATGCGCTAACTCTTCTTTTTTACACTATTCAGAAATCAGGTAGGTAAAGATACCTTACGCACGTAGCTGCACCGGCGGGAAAATCAAACTTTCGAAGCACATCGGTGTTGCAGAAACGTTTTATTCCAGTCGGTAATCGCAATACAGATACAGCGGGTTCCAATATTTTTTAACCATTTCCTCAATGTATCCCGTTAGCTCCCGACGAATTTAAGTCAATTCTCAAAGTTCCGTAAGGTTGACTGTCTTCATATTATTCACTCAACGCTATATGCTTCATCTAAATTTGATAATTCGAATCGATGATAAACCGAAAATTACTTACGTGCGTGGGAGTTATCATGTCTTGTTTTTGTGTTTTTTTTTTTTTTTTTTCTTTTCGTTTTTTGTATAATATTTAGTATAATATGGAGGAGAAAATAAATTGAATTATTATATTATTATTATTATTTTAGTAACACATTTAATTTCTTAGTAAAATCGGTACATTTTTACAAGGCAACTTATCATATAATACTTAATAAAGACAATTCAGGCAATTTAATAAAGATCTGGCTATAATGATAATAATAATAATAATAATAATAATAATAATAATAATAATAATATTAATATCGTTAATTTTTAATTTTTAATTATATAGAATTGTATATTTTAAATATATTATAAATATATCTATATAAGTTTATCGCGGATGAAATTTTGGCGATAAAATTCATAGATATTATGAAAATAAATGAAATATCTATGTAATGGTCGTGCGAATTATTGATAAGGATTTACGAATGTTATTTTTTTTTTTTTTTTTCTTTCTCTCTTTTGGTTTTAGTTTTTTTTTTTTTTTTTTTTTTTTTTTTCCTTTTTTATGATGTTAATAATTTTTCTATTCTTTTCTTTATCCTTTATACGATACACTACATACATAATACTGGAATAGTGCGGAATTGTCTGGTCAAGTAAAAGCGTTTAAATATTTATTATAAATCCAATTATTTATCTTCATCGATCATAATATAATATAATATTATAATATTATAATATTGAATA